>RJWJ010006215.1:0-63543 GCA_004363605.1 Indri indri
TTAAAAAAATGAACTAGAGCTACACTTGTCAAGATGAATAAATCTCAAAATTATAATGTTGAGGCAAAGAAGTTGCAGAAGGATATGCAGGTTATGATACTATTTATATAAAATTTAGATAATTCAAAAAACAATGCTGTATATTGTTTATTGAAGCATGATACATATATAGTGAAAGCCTAAAAACAAGTAGAATAATGATAAACACTAAATTCATAATAGTGGCTAACTTTGGGGAAAGTAGAGAGGAAAGAAATTGGGGAGATTGCACAGAGTGTTTTGAATGATCTCCAATGTTTATTTTTTAAACTTGGTGGTGGGTACAAAGGTGTTCATAATATTATTTTCTATATTTTTGCATGTAAACATTAGGACTTAAAGGTTCCTGTGTGTGTGTGTGAGTTAAATTAGTGATTCAGCAGAGATTCTGTATAAAAAATCAAGTTTTTCCCCTTGTTATCTTTTGTTGTTAGTTGAACCATCCCAACTGATTTTGCTCCTTGAAGACATGAAAGATGGTTAAAATATAGTCAACAGTGCTTTATTTGAAAAAAGAAAATAAAATTTATTTAATAAGAAATATGACATTTTCTTAAGTATCTTTAGGAAAGTTTTCTATCTTCTCCGTGGTAGGTAATTCCACACATGCTTAATTGCTAACATTTAAAATTTGCCAAAGAATAAATGTTGACATTCTGGTAGAAAAAGAAAAAAAGAGCTCATAACGCATTGGAAGTGTGCTACTGAAAAACAGCTCATATTTTATCATTAGCCACATGTAACACTGATGGACTTACATAAAAAATTTGTTTAGTTATTCTATTTCTGTTTAAAATTAGTTTTAATTTTTTTCCTAAAGGAAATTAAAGAAGGACTAGGGATTTTCATGAATAAAAATGCATGTCACAAATAGAAAAAAAGGTAGGACTTATAAGAAGTAAATGAGCAAAAGATACTAGTAGAATTCTTACAAAAGAGGAAATACAATTAATATACAAATATCAAGAATTATGTTCAAGTTCACTAGGTTCAAAAAATGCATAATAAAACAGCTATGAATGATGATTTCTACCTTTCTAATTAGTAAAAAGCTTTATTTTTAAAATTATAATATTTAATTCTGTGGAGAATGTGGCAATATAAGCACTTTGTTATTGGTATTAGAATTAATTGCAACAATTTGAAATATCATCTGGCAATATGTGCCAAGAGTTCTAAAAATGTTTGTATTGCCTACTGAAGAATCTCTTTTAAGAATTTTATCTGAAGTTCAGAAAAATATGCATAAATATTTTCATCACACTATTATATATAGTAGTGAAAATTTTGAAATAGTCTCTATTGATTTGGACGCTACAGGAAGGGGAAGTGAAGACGGGATTATACATGGAAGAGATTAATTGGGCAAAACTAGTGGGAAAGATAAAGAAGGGGAATAGGAGCTTGGCAAGAGCCTTCGAACCAAGATGCAGGTCTGACACCAGTGAAAGGGGAGAAGGAAGGAAGGCTTGGTTAGGAGAGCCTCAGACTACAGTGCAGTTCTGAGAAAGTTTAGCTATGGGGATGGTAAGTCCTTGAACAAAGGTTTTAGGAGTCCCTTTGTGTAGGAAGATCCTGGCTCTAGGACTCAGTCTGCATTCAACCACTGGTTGGTAGCACCCCAAGGGACATGTGGCCTTGGTAGGGACACCATGGAAGAGTGGAAAGAGCAAGAGCTGGGGCTGTCAGTTAACTGTGCTTCCTGCTGCAGTTGCTCTTATTGGACACTGAGCAGTGCACTTCATGACAACCACATGACCAATATGTTTAAAAGATAAAGTTTTAAAGTAAGCTATGCATTGGTCAGAGTGAGCTTGATGATGTAACAAACTTCATGATGTAATAAAATAAAGTTCTAATTCTTGTTCACCTCACAGGCCAATGAGGTATTTGGGGAGTGGCCTTTTATGTGGTGATTCAACCGGGTTCTTTCCATCTTCTAGGATTCTTGAGTCTTCAGCTTGATCCTCTGTATCCACTTGAGAGAAGAGGGAAGAGAGAACACAAGGAATTATGCGGAAGGTTTTGGGGGACAGGCTTAGAAGTGATGTACATCACTCCCGTCTACATTCCATTGCCTAGGATGTAGCTAATACCACTGCAAGGACATCTGGAAATGAAGAGAAGCAGTGGATACTGGCACCAAGACCACCAATGTTCTGCCACATCAATGATATATCCATTCAGCAGAATATTATGCAGATATTTACAAGTGTCCTTAAAATTCATTTTTAATTTCATTAAAAGCTACAGGTAAAATGTAACAAGGCTCTAAATTTATATAAGTAATACATATGAAATTATAAAATATACAAAAAATTATATAAATATAATATACAATTATATATACATATATTTATATATATTATTATATATTTAATTATATAATTATATACACATATATATTTATATGTATATTTATAAATATATATATGTATATATAATATAACTCTAGAAAATAACTGAAATCTATGAAGAGAAGTAGCTCAAGAAAGAAACGTTCTAAAATATCAGCATGATTGTCATAGGATGTGCCATTGTGGAATTTCTTTTTCAAGTTTATATTTATGATTGTTTTTAAAATAGAAAAGTTGCTGGGCTCAGTGGCTCATGCCTATAATCCCAGCACTTTGGTAGGCCAAGGTGGGAGGATCGCTTGAGGCCGGGAGTGCAAGACGAGCCTGGGAAACACAGTGAGGCTCCGTCTCTCCAAAATATTAAAATAGAAAAGTTGATAAAAATTTTGTTAACTGAGAGAAAAAGAAACACATTTTTATAGTTTCTCAATCTTTTTTCATTATATTTCTGTAAATTTCTCTTTTATATTTTATAAACAGAATCTATAATGGAAGATGTGAAGGAATTAACTACAGTCTATTAATATTAATTACCCAAAGATTGGGTTAGGGGTGGGCAAATGTGAGCTGGGTAAAAGGAAACAAAAATATTACAACAAGAGAAATAATATACCAAAGTGAAATGTCCTCAAGACATTTAGTACAGAAATCTAGCAGAAATTGATGTTTATGTTTAAATTTTGATGTAATATTAGATTTTAAAAACAAATTTATTTTTTATTGTTAATATTTTTATTTATGAATTTTACATGTATATTCACAAGTGTGAGTGGACTGTGGTGGTATTTTCTATATTCTTTTTTTAAAAAAACAAATTTAATGTCCTTTTATAAATTAAAATTAAATCACTGAATTTTGTGTTCATAACTCTCAAAATTTAAGGAATTTCCATATTGTTAACATGGGATAATTTTGAATATAGGCTTCTAAGATGCACCGAGATGTCCATGTTCTGTTCTTCGTCCACTGCCTCTATTCCACAATAACACAGCTGCTATTGCCCACTCCGAATTCTCTGGCCTCCAACACCACGGTCTCTCCCTGTAAATTAGTGCTATTTGACTAAATGACAGCTTTAATGTCAACCACTAGCGCAGCATTTAAGCCATTCCTGATTAATTAGGGTTCATGCCACACATGTACTTTAAAACAGTACTTTAAAATAGAGCAAAACAACATACACACACACATACAGCCTTTAAAAACACAGCAATTGATACATTTTAGAGTAAAAAAAAATTCTGCTTAAACATCTTGATATGAACAAATGGTAAATTTAATTCTCTTTTCAAAACCAATCTGCCATTTCCAAAATAAATTATTCAGACTCTAGGAGTCTGTATTCTATGGTGATGTTTACTTCTATTCATCGGCTTCAACCTTGGAGTCCAGATGGAATTAAACTTTCTTTCGGATTGGTTTAGGGTTGCTGTAGCAGCTGGAGGTGATCTCTGGGGAACCTGGTTGGTATGATTTCCAGCCCTTAAATGAAGACACTCACCTATCCTCAACCCTGAATCTCTAAATCTATTTATTTCCCACATGCAAATACCAGTAGCAAGTTGGCATAGAATTTTAAACACTGTTATTTGATGAAACCTCACCACAATCATCCTTATCTGGGCCAGTTTGGTAGTGATTACTGGACTGGACTCTGACTTGAAATACCTTTTAAAGAAATTGTAGGTGACACATTTGCTTAAACTAGCCATATATAATGGACTTGCTTCATAATATGTTGGTCTGATTTTATTGTGATAAAAAGGAAATATTCTAGATTCCTTCAAAAGCTGTAGAAATACCAAAAATGGCCAACAGATATCTCTGGAATGAACCTTGATATGGCAATTAACGGTTATTAACTATGAAATGTCAGCTTTCCTTAAGTACTAAGTTTGCCAGTTGATAAATATCGCTGACATTTCACTTTGACACTTCTTGTTTTATTTTTATTTTTTTTCTCTTGTTTTATTTTTATTGTGAAGGTACATCCTCAGTCTTGCAAATGAATGTTTTGGCTTGTGATTATCTTTCAAATTTTTTTAGAGCAATTTTTGTGAAATCATGGATAAGTAAAAAAATTCATGTTATTTTCCAATATGAGTTCCATCATGGAACCAATGCTGCTCGGACAGCTGGAAATATCAATGAAGTGTTTGGGAAGGATCTGACAAATGAATGCACAGTACGTCAATGGTTTGAGAAGTTCTGTTCTGGTGATTTTAATCTTGAAAATGAGCCAGGTGGATGACCTGAGACCAAGGTTGATAATGATGAGGTGAAAGGTATAATGGAAGCGAATCCATCTCAACCTACACGAGAATCAGCAGCAAGGTTTGACATTACTATTACAACAATATTGGACCATTTGAAACAAATTGGCAACATAAAGATGCTGGATAGATGGGTTCCACATGAATTAAACGAGTGTCAAGAGAAATCATATCGAAGCTTACCTTTCTTTGCTGTCATAACATAAAGGCAAACCATTTCTACACCGTATTGTGATGTGTGATAAAAATGGATTCTTTTTGACAATTGCAAGCATTTGGCACAATGGTTGGATAAAGATGAAGTGCCAAAACACAGTCCAAACCTAAATATTCATCAAAAAAAGCTAATGGTGTCTGTTTGCCAGTCCAGTGCTGGCATTATTCTCTACAGCTTCATGAAATGTGGTCAATCAATTGCAGCAGATGTCTCCTGCAACCAATTGGATGAAATGATGAGGGTGCCTGGGATTAAGCAGCCAAGATAGGTCAATAGACATAGGCCAATTCTCTTGCAAGACAATGCTAGACCACATGTCACACAAACAACACTGCTCAAACTACAGAGGGTGAACTTGGAAACTTTCTGTCATCCACCATATTCACCAGACCTCACACCAACTGACTACCACTTCTTCCAGGCTTTGGAACACTTCTTGCAAGGAAAAATATTCAATTCTCAACAAGTGGTGAAAAATGCCTTCCGTGATTTCATCGCCACTTGCTCTCCAGGCTGCTGGCATAAACAAGCTACCATTAAGATGGCAAAACTGTGTCTATAGTTTGGGCAGACATTTCGATTAATTGTACTGCTTGTTTGAGATATAATAAACTACACTTTTGATTTGACATTGGACATTTCATATTTAATGACCTATACTATTATGCAACCTGGATCTAGTCCCCCTCGAGTGGTGACTTTGGAGCTCAGATGTTGATGAACAGCCTCATTAGGGGATTGTGTGTGAGAACACGATGCATCTGCGAGAATTGGCACATTTATGAGTTCCATCAGTTTTGGCCTTTGGGGATTCACTACAACTCAACCTATTAATGCCGCTTGTTTCGATATGGATGTTAGATGAATGATTGCTGATGACTTCTGAATATGTCCAACTCTTTGGGATATTTTACTTTCTGTTATTCCTTATTTTATCCCCCACTGCTCAATACAAGGGCCCAGATACCTGACTTAGATCCACACAGGTGATGCTGTAGAAATAGTCTATTCTTGTATTTCAGGTAAATGATTGTCTCTATTAACACGGGAAAAAGGAAGTCTTTCAAATTCATCCAACACTTGATTTTTATCAACACAGAGGATTGTTTCCATGGGAGAATCAGTAATAGTCTCTCATCTCCAGGTTATTTTCTTTATTTATTGCTGACTCTCAGCATTGCTTTTTTTCTGTAATGACTTGAGCCCAGTCAAGCCACACCAGGCATAGGTTATGTATAAGTCTAACCAATAAAGAAATGCTGATTTATTTGGTCTCCCACCAAATAGCCTCTTCATACTTGAATTCTCTCTTCCTTAGCAATTCTTTAAGCTGATATCAGATTTTGTTTCAATGTTAATTTCTGCCTTTTTATTTGCAGTGATACTTTTTGTTTCAATGGTGCTATTCTTCATATTTACCCACGTGTTGGAATGATGACTGCCCAGGGTACTGGATCCCCTAAGATCCACAGGGGAAGTGCAGCATTAACCTGCTTTCTACTTCCCCCTGAGTCTGAGTCTTGCTGGACTCAGTGCAGGAGAGAAGTCACACGTGCCATTTCCACTCCGTACAGCGAACTGGGTACACAAGGATATATTGTGATTTGGGGGATGGTTGCTCCCATTAGGCATAGCTCTCCCATGACCATTGTCTTCTTCACTCTTGAATTTACTTATTAACTGCCTGTGAAAATAATTGCAGAGGTCTGAGAAAATTAATAAACTGAATGCTGCTAAACTTTGAAGATGAGAAGTGCTTTATAACTGCTAATTATAATTTATTAAAATATTTTCACTTTTTATTATGTGAAATTTTATCTATAAAATTGCTGTTGACAAGTCAAATATGCTGAAACATCTTTACTTTGATGCAAAACAATGAAGATGATTTAAGCCAAAATTATGTATGATTACAAAAATCTTCTTTTGGGACTGTGGGCTTAAAACAAAACTAAATGCAACCAAACCAAAACAAACTAAGCCAAACCACCCAAGCAATACCGATGTCCCTATCAATGGCCAATACATCTTATTATGTCATCATGTACGAGGAAATGTTAAGTGCTTAATATTGTGGATTCTGAAGTTCCAGACCTAGGTTAAAGTTTCAACTTTGCCAACTACTAGCTGTGAAATATTGGGTAGTTATTTTATCTTTCTAGGGGCCTCAGTTTTTTCATCTGTAAATTGGGATGTTGGGAGAACTAAGGATGATAATATGTTTATAAAATAGTGACTCATTCAAAATAAGTGCTCATTAAATACTAGGACTTATGAGTCATAAATCACTGGCAGTCAGCCAGTGGGCACCAGGATCTCATTTATCCAAGCCCATGACATTTGCCCAGCATCCGGACTTCCTGGTTGATGTTCGAGCCTAATTATTTCGTGTCCTTGGTGTACTGATGATTAAACATTTATTAATATTATTCTTAGGTAGTTGTATGTTATGAAACTATTTCAAGAAAAAAAAAAGAAGAAAGTAGCCTCTTTATTCTCTAACTTCTACCGCCTCAAATTACACACCTCCTACTTTTTAACACATCTTCCAATAAAGCAAACAAAAAATACAATCCAAATAACAAAAGACTTATTTTGGAGACCATCATATTAATATGTTGTCTAAAGAAAAGTGTAAAATGTAAACAAACAATAGCAAAAAACTAAAATTCCAACTGTTGTTTTCAGAAAATCTTTTTAAATTATTAAACTTTTAACGGTATTATATGTTTGACTAAGTGCCAGCGTAGTGTCTCCCTTTGTATGTTATCTTTTGGTTGATTTTCTGTTATTTAGACCAAAGACCTTCTCTTCCCTTCTTTTCCTCCCTTCCTTCTTCCTTCGTTCATGTTTTCTTTCCTTCCTTCCTTCCTTCCTTCCTTCCTTCCTTCCTTCCTTCCTTCCTTCTCCTCTCCCTCCTTTCCTCCCTGACTCTTTTTCTCTGTCATTCAAAGAGGTGGCATAACCTTTGCTGAGTACTGAATTAGGGGACCTTGGTTCTAGTTCTGACTGGGATGCTAACTTGCTGTGTGACTCTGGCCTCCCCATGTACTTCTCTGGTCCTCAGTTTTCTCCACCCTTTTGGTAGTATGGTGTGTGTAAGTGGTTGCTTTTGTGTCTTAACAATGATGTTATTTTGGCCAGAAGTATAGGGATTACTAAGTCTAAACCATTTTTCTCTTAAGAGCTCACAATTTGAGATAAACAGAAGGCAAACCAAGAATACAATGGCAACACAAATAAGTTAGCAATGGCTTTGGCCCTCAAATTTAGACAATTCTGAAAACCTAACTTGATCTTGAGGAAAATTTTTTCCTTGCTTTGTTTTCATGCTAAATAGACCAAAGGAACTTTAAACCAAAGCTGTTTGTCTGTTCCCCATGTCCCCCCAAAAGCATGTCCCCTGTTCTTCTCACCCAGTAGAGCTGAGGAGAAGGAGTAAAAGAGAAATCCAGTGAACACTTAGCAGCTAGGGCCACCTGCCTCAGTGAGAGAGCAGGAGAGAGAGAGAAGAAGAAGAGAGAAAGAGAGATCAAGAATCGAACGACACTGCTAGACCATTCAGAAATTACAGTGGGAAGGAACATCCATCATGACTGACCTTACCTGGGTCCAGTAATGACATTGGCACAATACGCAATGTAACCTCTTCTGCACATGGCTGGTGTACAGTGGATGCTCAGCATTTGTAGTGGTGATTGACAAAGCTGGGGTGCTGTGCCTTTTCAGTCAGAAGAAAAAATCATCTTTGGTTTCCTAATTAGGGAATTAGGGAATTGAAACTAGGCTTTTTACGGTAAACAACTTGAGTTGGATAAGGCTTTGTTTGAAAGGAGTTGATGGCTTGCTTTGAGAGTAACAGTAGCTGGAGAATCAACCAATTACAGGGACCCGGTTCTGGATCTCTGTGTGTATCAAATCCAGCACACTTCAGCGGTTAGAAGCACAGGCTCTGAATTAGAATTTCAGCTCTGCTACTGACTAGTTATACCACCATGGGTAAGTCATTTGACTTTATTCCTCAGGTTTTTTTTTTTTTTTTTCATCTTTAAAATGAGAACAACTGCTAATATCTACCTGTGCAGTGAAGAATTTAACCTTGCCCAAAGAGAGGTCTAGCCTTTGCCCTTGACTACTGGAGGTTATCTCTAGGCCCTTGGAATGTCCTGCCTGATACGGGTGTCTTTGTATACTTGGGGGTTTTGGATCATGTCAGGAAGTCGAAGAATGTGATTTATGGTAGGGCTTTCAGTCATTTGGTCTTAGCTTGACCTATGAAGGAGCTAGAAACTGAGGTCGGCCAATGGGCAGCTGACGATGGAGCCCCTCAAAGACTCTGGACACCAGAGTGCAGTGAGCTTCCCTGTTTGGCAATGGGTTGTGTGTATTGTCACGCATGTTTGCCAGGAGGAGTTATCACTGGCCACGACTCCACAGGGGCACTACAGCTGGAAGTTCAATGTTGGAAACCTTCCTGGACTCTGCCCTAAGTGCTTCTTCCCTTGGCTAATTTTAATTTGTATTCTTTAGCTTTAATAAACTGTAACTATAATAACTTTCGATGAGTTCTGTGAGTCTTTCTCATGAACTATCAATACTAAGGGTAGTCTTGAGGACCCCTGAACTTTCAGTTGATGTCAGAGGTGAGGGTAGGTTATGGACTGTGCTCCCTCTAACTGCATACTATTTTATAGGGCTTTATAGAACATTAACCTAGATAATATATGTTAAAGCACTGATAATGGTGCCTGGCACAGAGTAAACCTTGAATAAATCAGCTATTGTTATTATTATTATTCTGTATCTTCTGAAGTAATACCATGCTGAGAGTCAAGAACCTGAGAAGTCACTCAGCTAGCATTGCCAAATTTAGCAAATAAAAATACAGGACATACTTACACTATAAAATCTTATTCATCTGAAATTCAAATTTAACTGGGTTTCCTGTATTTTGTCTGGCAACCGTATACATTGCCCAACCTATTTTCTATATGAAGAGGCTGATGTTCTCAGACGTAAACATGCCAGTGTCCATAGTCAGAATGTGGTTGACCTGGAACAAGAATGCAGATCTTTTAATTTTCAGGCACTTAGGGGGGAAAAAAAAACACTAAAAATATGCTGCAGGTAGAGGAGAAATCCCTTGGGAGGAAGACTAATAAGGGAATATAAAATCTAGTGATGTATAATGAGGGGTTGTAACTTTGTACACCTACATCCACTCAATCAGGGAACCCTAGGAAGTATCTTCAGTTCTATCTAGGGAATCATCACTTGACAGAGAAATTTAAATTTTATATGGTAGAATAGGCCATTCGAAATCTATTCTGAATATAACTTTACTCAATGTCTTGATACTGTAAATATTTTTCTTGCCTGTTTAAAGAAAATTGGTATTTTCTGGGTACCTGTCATATGTATTGGAGGATTACTGGTAATATTCCCCTACACTTGTTTAGTTCTTTGTGGTTACGAAACATTAGTACTTCCATCTCCACAATAACTTAAGAGTAGTAAACCAAGAAGGTAGTAGAATCACCATTTTGCAAATGAGAAAACTGGGGCTCAAGGAAGTTTTGCCATACCCAAGATCACTACCTGTTATGCTGAGCAGAAGGTATTAGATCTTCCAACTCCTGGTCCAGGGATTTCTTTATTACTTATCAGTTCATGATTCCAGGCATATATAGGCTAGATTAGAAATGAATCAGAGAAACATTTCTTTCCCCGTGTGGTCATTCCATTGTTAATGCTGAGTGACGTAATGTGAAGCCCTGAGATTTCTGCACTGGACTGACAAGATCCACTCCTGCCTTCACTGCACAGAGGGGCTGATCTGCTGGGCAGTTTAACCACCGTGAACCTCAATAATAACAACGTCTGTCTGATAGGGCTGTTGTGCACATAAAAATGAAATTATGTCAGTGAAGTTTCTGACATATGTAAAAGAAAGTGTTCAAGTGTTAATGCCCTTTCCTTTTAATGCCACTAATAAGAAACAAAATGAAGTATTGATTAACTTGTCTTGATCATTACATTTTCATTTTGGAGGAGGAAATTGTGAAGTCATTCATCAAGTAATTTTTTTAGATAATATTTCTTCTAAATTGTTTCCACAGGTTTCTAGTTTTTAAATGGCATTTGCCTTTAAATTATATTTTTATGTTTTAAACATTCATGTTTAGCTTGAACGATCCACGGAAAATCCTTGTCTATGGGTGGTCTAAAATTGGCTGTTTTAGATGAACCTGTTTATTTTTCAGATAATTCTGTAACAACCCTGTTTTGACTTTCCTACATTTTACAAACATATGAGTAAAACATGCTGATGCAAAAAACAAAGGTGCTTTCATTCAAAACAAACATAACCTTTCCAAATCATGAGGATCAACTGCAGACTTGTATATACAACCTGTATGACTAATGTCTATAGCATATTTGGCTGCAGATATTGTTTGAATCATCAACATAGAAATATACAAGGCTTGCTTCACAATGTGCCACAAATTAATTTTGATGTCTGGGAAACAATTGCAGGACCACTCTGATCTCATTAAAAGCAAAGCCAGTTGATTTAGACTCATGGTTTTTAAAATCTTCAACTTGGTTTTGGAAATTAGAAACATTGAGGTATAAGAAAGGCTATATTTATCCTCTTGATTTTCTGTGATTGTATTAAATCCTTTGCCCTATCTCCATGGAGTATTTAAAAGGAGAGGCCTTTAGCTTCTTGCTGCTCTTTTTCTTAGAACATTGGCTGCAGATCGAATTCACCTGGGGACTTTTTACTATCCTGATGCCCAAGCCTCACTTAGAACAAATAAATCAGAACTTCTTAGAATGGGTCACAAACATCCATATTGTTTTAAAGCTCTCCAAATGCTTCCAGTCAAGATTTAACATCTATCTTAGAAGAGAAAAAAAAACATTTTTAGCCAGAACAATAGTTTTCACCTGGCTGAGTGTTATTGTCACCTGGAGGCCTGTGGAGGCACTGTGAGTGCCTGGGCTCCCACCCTCAGGTGCTCTGACTTCACTGGTCTGGGCTTTTTCTATTAGACAGCAATTGCCCTGTAATTCATATGTTCAGCTAAAATCACAGCTTGATCCCTCAGAGCAAAGGCAGTAAACTCCTTTCCTTGCCTCTGCAAATTTCTGGATGGTGCTTAGGTACACAGTTCCCAGGTTTCATTATATTTTATTGAATATTTTTACCTTCCACTTCCATACAAATACTCACATGATTAAAACAAAAGAAAAATGAAGAAGTACTTCCAAAAAGACAAATTGTGCAGATATGAGGACCAATTTTTTTAAAGCCCAAAATATTAAAACAACAACAAAAACTCAACAGCAGTTAACTTATTTTGAGCATTTACAGTGCCAGAAACTATGCTAAATGTTTCTTATACATTTTCTCTTTTAAACCTCACAACAATCTTGTGAGATAGAGGTGATTGTTAATTCCACTTTTTAAATGTGAAAGCTGAAGCTATATTGAGATTTGTTTATTTCCAAGGTCACATACCTATTAAGTGGCAGAGTGTCAGGTCTGAGATTTTACACCACTCATAAGGTAACACGTTAGGTTCTCACAGTTTCATTGATGCTGGCAAAAGACATGAGACTACTGGACGTGAAGGAGTCAAAGGACACAGCAGGCAGCATGAGTTTCATGTTCCTGTTGGTTATTCCTGCCCTGCAAGTCGTGGGGTGGTACTGCGGAGGTAGACCCAGGTGGATGCCGTGCTTGCAGTGGATTTGCATTACAGCTGAGGAACACCAAGCTTAGGAAATCCCCAAGCTACGATTTGAATGTGGCTCCTCCAAAATTCAGGCGTTGCCAATGCAATAGTATTACAAGGTGGAGCCTTTAAGAGGTTATTAGCACATGTGGGCTCCTTCCTCACTAATGGGATTAGGTGTCATTATAAAGGGGCTTGATGAAGGGAATCTGCCCTTTTGCCCTTCCACATTTCACCATGGGGGCAATGTGGCAAGAAGGCTCTCACCAGATGCCACATGCTGGTGCCTTGGTCTTGGACTTTCCAGCTTCCAGAATTGGGAGAAATAAATTTCTGTTCTTTGTAAGTTCTTCAGTCTGTGGTATTCTCTTATAGCAGCACAAATGGACTAAGGCAAACCCCAGACGTAGGAAGTCCCAATCTTTTTAATGGCTATGTGCAAACTTGTTCAGTGTTTGCTCTGGTTGGAGATATTATCTTTATTACACTGGACAGCAAATAAATAAGCTCTCTGCTTCAGGGACACTTGGACTATTTCTGTTGTCAAAGGTTGTTCACTATGCAAATATCTTTGAAAAGATATTCCAGAATAAAGGCTGTAAGTGCTTCTGCTGGCAAGATGTGCAGAAATGCAAGAGACCATACAGAATGTCTTCCAACATGGAGTCATAATTTGAGCTCAGATGGTTTGACTTTAGTCTGTGCTTTTAACCCCAATACAGCTTCTCCTTGATAAACTGGAATGGGTAATCAGAACAGAGGAGATTGGAGCATAAAGTTCACAGGGTAGAGTAGGAAACTGGGGAGTAAGTGTTAAAGTTAAGAGAGGAGTTAAGCAGTTATGTGCCATTTCCATTTTTTCATGTAATAGCTACTGACTTAGGATATGAATTACCTTTACCAGGAGCTAATCTCCATCCTATTTCTACTTAACTTGAGTTTCTGGGGATAACTGAGCTTCTTTACTTTCTCTTCTACTGCTGGCACCTTCAGAAGTCAATGAAGAGGGTGTAGAGATTGAGTGCTTTTCCTGTCAGAACATTATTCCGGGAGGTGAGGTCTTAAATCTTCCTCTAGGATATATTGACTTTCTTTACAGCACCAACATTGTAAATAAGACATTATTATTAATACAGTATTGAACCATAAAGTCTGAGAAGTCCATAATTGTATTGTTTCTATGTGAAATACCATTTTAAGCAACCTGTCTTTGAATGAACTTTTGGAATGCCATTCACTATAAACGGAGAGTATTTAATGTCAGATATTGTATGTATTATATATATTTTTAAAGGCAAATTTTGAAGCCAATTTTTTATTGTTTCTTGAAGGTGACTGGGTGCAACATATTCTCTAATAAATTCTTCAGTAGAAAAATTCAGCAAATCACCGAGTGAAACTATTCTTAGATACAAGGTTGCATGCATTCTCATATCAACTGGATAAATTACCTAAATATATAATCTAAGAGTGGGATAATAGGATATAAACCGAAATGGTGCATACACTAACATGACATGACTTATATTGTTTTGAGATATAAAATGTCTGTCCCTTAATTTATAGATAATGCAGAAGTTCAGTGAGTGCTTTGCTGGCTTCCTACCCTTGTGAGAACAGCCAATAATTATTTTAATATCTCCTGAAATGATCTATAAGTAACTCAAATTGATGACAACTTGAGTGGTGCCAAATGACTTGGCAAAAAGTCAGAGACCTGCTCTGTAACTCGATATAATGTTATTTGACTGATGCAGCATAATGTTAGGCATCTAGTACAAAATTCGGAAGGCTTGCTCTCTCCAAGCCATCAACATGAGAAAAATATGGCACTGAACTGTATGTGTTGAAAGGGATTCATTTTCTTGCAGCTATTCACTAGTTTAATATGAGCCCATTGAATCGGGGACTACTGGCCTATGTAAATGAGCTGGATATGCCCAGAGGAATCTTTGATGCTTCTCCATCCAGAGGTAATAAACTGGCCAATAAATGACAGGGTTGAAAGCAGAGACAAGGTTTCCCCTATGAAGTGATGGCTTACAGAATCCTATTCCTGCAGTCTAAATATCACTTTTCTTAAGGGTTATTGGTCCCAACTCCTTCCATTCCTAGCTTTTATTGAGAATGAAAAGATAATTCAGTTATTTACTTAAAATTATCCCTATGACATTCTTGGTAATAGCTTATTTCCCTAAATATGTCAATTTAACAGTCTTTGTCAAGGAGTGAATTGACATGGCTGTGGGGGCTGGAGACAGCACGGCATCTCTTCTTCCTTATCTCTCACCTGTGATGATGGTGACATTTTGTGACCTTTCCATTTCAATGTGTATAACGTGGATCGAAATTTTCTATTTTGTTACAATCTTCTTTTCATTGACACGTGCTAAAGTTTTTACAGGAAAAATGTTTTCTTTTTAGCTGCTTAAAAAGATGATGTCAATATTAGGGGTAAGTTTTGAATAGAAGCTAATTCTTGAAACCTCTTCTTTAATTTAACTTAATTATTAAACAAATATTAAAATGAATCCACAATGAACCAAGTAGAAGGCTATATGCTGCAGACAAAGAAATGAATTATTCATAGTCTGTACAATTAAGGAGTTTATAGCCCTGCCTGTCAGAAGAAGTGTCAGTTCTCCTTGCTAAGTAAATCACTTGGAATTTTTAACTAGCTAGTGTAGGTACGAGTTTTCTAAAATTAGGGCTACAACTAGGTGAAACATGTTAGATTAAATATGTTCATTTATTTCTGGTCCTTCCTGAAATCCTATAAAATTACATTAAAGGAATTAAAAAAAAAACACACACACAAAAATAAGAATGAAGCACAAAGACTACAGTAAATTAAAAACATAAACTAATGTTTTTAAATGCTGGAAAGCTCATGGATAAGTGGTAATTGACTTACTAAACTATAGAAATCTTACCTCTAAGCCTGCTGGCAGGAGAGCCAAGAGGAACTAAGCTAATTTGTCCTACGGTTGCCTGAAAAAGCAAAGGAATTGGAGCATGTTGGGTTGCACTGAAAGCAGAAGATCAGTGGGAAGTCTTGAAAGTATCAGTTAGACCACCCCTCCCTGACACTACATGGTTTTATTTCTCCAAACCATAAAGATGAGTAAAACTTTCTCTCTATAGATGTTGAGTCAGACAAGTTCTCACTGAGAATACTGAACACACCTGCGGGTGGCTGTGATGAACCACACTAGAATCACAGGAATCGAGTGTGAAAGGTCACATACCAAATTTGAGATTCCTACTCCATCTTCCCCCTACTTAGTCCCCAGAATGCTCTCAGCTGGGTGATTTTCCTGGGAAGAGGTTGAAAAATTGCTTTTCTGGGAAACTGACCAGCCTAACACAAATGTCCCATACACTGAATTTGGAGTCTCCAACGAAATACCTAGGTTTTAATTTGATCATGTTACAATAAAGCTAATTGTCAAGATCGATCATGTTCTGTATATAGAGTTTACAGTCATCATTTCAGTGCATGGTTTCTAAACGCGAAGGAATAGTCAAAAATCAGCTTTCAAGGAAACCTCTAAAAGAGGAAGAAAGGAAGGAGGGAGAAAGAGTATGGACAAAGAGAGAATAAAGTCATGTGAAACAGAATTAGGGTAGCAGGCAAAAACACATCCACAGACACATAAACACACACACAGACATCCCCCCACTGCCCAATTAAAATCCTCATAGAGACTGAACACATAAAATAAGAAAAAGAAACCACAGAACAAAGAGCAGTCAGACAACAAGTAAGAGCTCTTAGAAATTTTTTATAAATGGTAACATGATGCAAGATGTCTGTAATGAATGGCAACAATAAAAAAAAATTAAAAAAAGGTAACATGAATTAAAACAGAAGTTTTGAAGAGTAAATTATAAAATATCTTCCAAAAACTACACATTAAAAACAATAAACCTAGAAGGTCCAACTTCCAACTAGTATGGGTTCCAGAAGGAGAGAACAGAAAAAAAGGAGATGGTAGGAAATTATCAAATTATAAGAACATTTTCCAATTTGAAGAGCTCACCAATTTTCCCTCAAGAAACATCAAGTGCCGAATAATGTGTATCATCTGGATATTTCAGAATATCGAGGTCCAAATGAAGAATCTTTAAAGCTCAAAGTTTTCAAAAAGAAAATAATGAATTATAAGTCATAATGGAATTATAGTAATGCCAGAACATAGAGCAGGATGTGACAAACTGTGACCTGTCTTTGTCGATAAGGTTTTACTGGAACATAGCTATGCCCATTTGTTTACAAATTGTCTGTGGCCACTTTCGAGCCATAACAACAGAGTTTGAATAGTTGCAACAAAGGTCGTCAGATGGCTAAGAAAGTTTAAAATGTTGATATTTGTCTCTTTATAGAAAAAAACTCACCAGCCCCTGAAGTAGAAGACAACCTTCAAAATTATGAGAAAATGTGATTTATAACTGGTAATTTGGTACTAGACACATTAAAAATAAATAATGAATGTAGAATAAATGACCTTTTTAGAAATGTAAAATCTTGAATATTTTACCTCCCAAACACCCATTCTCAGAAAGCTACTAAAAAAGATGAAAAGGATTTGCAGGGAAATTGATTAAGCAAATTTTAAGACAAAATCTGTAGAGCAACACAATATAATCTGAAACAGGTAAATGGAGTGTTTAGTAGGGATATTCTGATAAATAACTAATATTGCTAGAACACCTTTCCTCTAAAATATATTTAGAGGAGAGATGGAGACCTTGGGATGACTTAGTGTTAGGTACATATACAATTTAAAGCAAATACAAAATATAAGGAAAGTATACCTCCAGGGATGCAAAAGTTTGTACAAGAGAGGAAAATATAATGACAGTGTACTTAGTAGCTTAACTGTAAACAATATTTACATGGTCATATTAATGTAACCCTTAATGTTAATTTAACCCTAAAAGATGATATAACCATACTTGGAAGCTGGGCATGGGGAAAGTGTGTACAAATACACCTGTGATTGTGTATGAGGAATGGCATATACTGAAGCTAATCTTCTCCTTCCACGTGAGAATTAAATAATTGATAGTTTAACCATGCCATTTTGAAATATGGACGTACATACTCTTAAAAAAAGCTAAAAGAGATAACAGTGGTTGCTTCTTACGAGTGAGAATTGATGGTTGGCAGGAGAATTGGGAATGGGAAGAGATAGGAAAGAAGACAACTTTTCCATTATAAATCTAGTATATTCTTTGTTTCTTAAACTGTGAACATCTACTACTTTCATAAAAATGGAAATTAAATCTTAATGAAAAAGGGAGATCTAAAGGTTAGCCATTTAATAATTTGGGCCTATTTGAAAATTCTGAAGTGCCAACTTTCATGTATAAAATCAGATGTTCATGGATGCTAAAATTTTTTCAGGGTGAAATGTCACCATTTTGCAGGTTAAAAAATTTCCTCCATGTTCATTGCACACAGCTATTTCAGAATGAAGGAACAGATGTGAATCACTGAGAATTTGAAAATGGCTCACCTTTCTAGAAATGGGTCAAATATTCAAAGGAAAAGTGGTGAAAATATAATTCTTTTTTAGCAGTTCTAGCAATCTATAATAAAGACAGTCATTGCAAAGATTTTTAGAATGTAAAATAACTTGAAGGTAGATGGTTTAATGCCAGAAGAAAATTAATAATACATAATTATAAGAGATGAGGATAAATATGAAAGTGATAGATACAAAAATCTGCTCATTAGACTGAAAGATTAACTTGACCTACAAATGGGAATTTCAATTACATTCTTAGAGAGAGGACTGAATGCACAATAGCTGTAACAACTGCTGCATCTATTATATAAGATTTATATATGCTCCACTGGTAATCATAATTTATAATGCAATTCATACTTTATAGAGATTCAATCACTTACCTTCCCAAAGAAATTTTTGTCTCAAGTGCACTGTGGGAACTAGAACCTAAAAGTTCACTAATTGTTCTCACTAAAATTCACAGAAACATGCCAGTGTTCTTAGAACAATTAGAAACACAGTTCAGTCAAATGTCAAAAAAGAATTACATTTATGCATAACTTTCTAGAAATATAAGAAAACCATGAGAACTATGCAATTTTCAAGACTTTCTACTCCCAAGTCTTAGAGAAAACAAAGTGATAATGAATAAAATATTATATATATGCAAAACAGTCGACAAATATGGTTAAGAATCAAGATTATACTGTAGAAAAAGCAGTTATTTTGGAATCTGGTTGTTAGCAATCCTCAAATTTTAGAGTTTCATTCTCCTGATTTTTTTTCTAATTTAAGGTTTTTTGTAAAGTAGATGTGGTCCACCTGCCAATTACTATTCTTGAGTTTCTTAGTAAACTACAGGAGATGCTTTGGTCAAATACATAATCTATTTCTGGTTTGAGTTTCTCCATCAAATTCCCATGTACTTTGTTACCAACACAACATAGATGGGGAATAGGAAATTGCATAGTTACTGCCACATCCTTCTTGCTTTTTTGTTTTAAAATAAATTTTTTAAAACTTTATTCAACATAATTCAATAGGAACTAGTTCCTCAAGGAAATTTTTGGGGTGATATTAGAAAGGGAAGTTGAATACTGAAAAGAAAAAAAGTGCAGCAAATGCCCACCACTACCCCTCCACTCCTGCAGCTGCCTGACAGCCCTCTCTTCCTAGAAATAACTAGCCTAGCATTGCATAGTTATTCAGTATGGAACCAGCATCACGGGGCTCCACTTTGACTGGAAGGAATGATGGCATGAGGTAGGAATTTATGTAAATTAATGGGCAAAAGATAATGGTTTGTCCACATCTTTGGAAAATTGGAAGGCGTATAATTGGGGAAGTAGTGGCAAGAAGATCTGGAAGAAAAATATAGATGAATCTCTTAAAACTAAGACTACAAATGCTCACCTTAGTCTCCATTGTAAAGACCATTCTAAACAACTGACTAGGTAGGATGTTTGCTCTGATTTTTAGTCATTTACCAAGGCCATTTTAATGGTTTTTCAATGAGTTCATAAAGAAAGTGATCATATTGATAGGATATACTTCATCCTATGCTCAAGAGAATATACTTCTCATTAAGGCTGACCCTGGCTATTTCCATTATTGAGAGATCAACCTACTAGAAAGCAGCTACTAACCTGGGGCCTTCAATGGTTTTATACCTCTGTGACCATCCAGCCATCTGGTAGCAGATTGATTACACTGTAACTTTTTTCTTTTAAATAATGCATTTTTAATTGCCTTTGCCTATTGAGTCATTTAGGCAAAAATGATGGATATGTTGATATGATAGAAATATCAGTGTGAAAATCAGAAAACCTGGAGTCGGAGCTCAGCTTCCCATCTTTGTAAGCTTTCTCAGCCACAATATTCTTCACTTTTATAATGGGAATAATAATCCTTACCCCTAGTATTGCTATGATCATTAAATGAGACATTCAAAATGAAAATATTTGCAAAACATAAAGCAGCATAAATAAGCAAGCAATTATTAATAATTAATGGACCTTTTAGTATATGTCAGTTTGTTTTTCAGAAAACCAACAAAAGTATGATGACATTTATTTTTTCATCCAAAAAATATTAAATTACACTCTGCATCTCACAGGATTTTAGGTATTAAGATAAAGCAGTAAACAAAACAAAATTTCTGTTCTCAGAAAGCCTATTCTAGTGGTGAGATAAAAAATAAACACATTGTAAGTAAATGTAAAAAAATTACTTTTGATTTTTCTTTAATGTTGGTAATACAGTAACACAAAGTGATGCAAAATAGAGTTATTGAAAGAGTTACTTTAGTTTTTATCTCCAAGGAATGGCTATCAGAATTAAGGAAGGGAGCCAATGGCAGAAATGAAGAATTTGTCCGTGGACAAAATTCAAGTAGGTATGTTAGTTAAGAACATGATATTCAAAAGTGTAGTTTAGCCTCAAATATAAATGTGGGAGTTTTTAGCATCTGGGAAATACTGAAAGCCATTAGAAAGCATGAAATAACCTAATGAGAAAATACATTACAAAAATTAGACATAATCCCAGATGAGAGCCACGGGAAATTCAAGTATTTAGAGGCTGGGTAGAGGAGAAGAAATTCCAACAAGAGTGAGATCGAATGGTCACAGAGGTAGGGGGAAAACTCGAAGTATGAAGTCATGGGGCAAAAGAAGAATGTTTCTGGAACAAATAAGTGGTCAGCTGTGTCAAAAATTGCTAAAAGTTCAAGAACTATGAAGAAAGAAACACAATCATTGGACTTGACAATATGGAGGATATTGGTGATCTCAAGAACAATTGTATGGAATGTTAGTAGTGTAAGGCAGATTAGCAGTCTGAAGAGTAAATGGGAATTGAAGAAAATTGGATTTCTGGTGTTTCAAATGGCTGTAAAGACTGATCCAGTAGATCCAATATGTGTAAAACAGGAATTCCAAGAGTCAAGGACTAAGGTGGCAGGATAGAAAAATTAATCAAACAAATAAGAAATTTTTTAACCTCAACTACAAATTTGAATCTTCAGAATTAAAGGAGTCATTAAGTAGTAGACACTCTTTTCAACTTTTTATTATTATGGAAAATAGTAAACAAATACAAATGTAAGCAGAATAGGTTAATAAGTTCTCATGTACACATCATCCAGCTACAATTATTAGCTTTTGGCCAATCTTGTTTCTACCATACCTAAACTGATTTCTTTCTCCCAAATTATTTCAAAGCAAATCCCAGATACAATGTTATTTCCCTCGTAGATATTTCAATTTTAATTTCTAAAACAGAAACTTTTTAAAAGCATAACCGTTATAATTCTTAAAAAATTGAATTGATAATAGCTCTTTAATACCATCAAATAAACATCAAGTCTATTGTTTGAATTTATAAGGGCCTCATTAATGTTCTAATTTTTTTTCCAGTTTGTTTGAGTCAGGATTCAAATAAGATCATCACATAGAAGTTAGTTGATATGTGACTTAGGTGCCTTTTACAGGTTTCTCCTCTCCTTTTTTTTTTTTTTTTTGTTTGTGATTTTGTTGTTGTTGTCATTTTGTTTCTACACTTATTTGTTAAAGAAACTATGCTTTTTTACCTGGGATGCTTCAGTATGAAGTCTGTGAATTGCCTCCTTGGTATGTTGAATAAAGAAATCTTTAGCCTTTGTATCTCCTAAAAGTTAGTATTTGGATTTAGAGGCTTGACCAGTTTTTTTTTTTTTTTGGCAAGGCTACTTCATAAGCTCTTCTAGTAGAGAACATACAATGTCTGGGTTTTTGTCTATCTGTGATATTAGAAGCAAATAATGATCAATGCCTAGATCCATTATGGTTTGAAAAATGGTGATATTCTGATTCTATCATTCAATCCTTAGTTATTAGCTAGAATACTTCTCTAAGAGAAACTTCCCTTCATTATTATCTGGTACAATTGTATAGGAAAGGCAGAATAGATGTATGATTCTTTCCCCTTTTTACTATCTACTATTATGAATTGGTTCACCAATATTCTATATACTTAATTTCTATATTGTACATAATTATAGATTTAATCATTTATGATGCATTTCAAATCACTTTATCATCTTATTAATCCTCAAAATTCCTGTCTTTGGCCAGTGTTAAACTTCTCTGAGCTGATTCCTGAATCCTTTTTACATAACCCTAGTAATATTAAAGATTTTTCTTACTATGTAGTATGACAAAGTATACTGGGTAATCTTATAAAATTTCTGCTCCAGACCTGAAATGCCATTTTTCCAAGGACCCCTGATTCATTTTAGTGAGAAATAGTATGTGGTGACCATAATCTGGGTACAAAAAGTGTTCATTGTGAATGGTTTGGCCATTCTTTCATGGCTTTTTTAGTATTTAGAGTTAAGAATTTTTTTTTTTTTTTTGAGATAGGTTCTTGCTCTGTCACCAGGGCTAGAGTGCAGCAGCAGCATCATAGCTCACTGAAAACCTCAGATTCCTGGGCTCAATTGGTCCTCGTGCCTCAGTGTTCCCAGTAGCTGGGAATACAGGTGCACACCACCATGCCGAGCTAATTTTTCTACTTTTTGTAGAGACAGGGTCTTGCTCTTGCTCAGGCTGGCCTTGAACTCCTGGCCTCAAGCAATCCTCCCAACTTGGCTTCCCAAAGTGCTAGAATTACAGGCATAAGCCACCGCACCTGGCCAGAAAATACTTTTTTTTTTAAAGAAAAATTCATCATGAGTTTGCATTGGTACTTTCAATTCAAACTTAAGATTACAAAGGGTTTTACTTAACCATTTTACTATTACATTTGTATCTCTTTTTTCTGTTTCTGAGAATCCTGGTTCTCAATAACAAGGGGGAATTATGACTTAGGATATCACATAGTATTCATAACTTTCATCCCGGAATACACCCATGACAGATTTAGACCAATAATACTAACACTACACTTAGGATATAATTACTGAAAAACATATTTTAATTTCTTTCAACTCTTGGCGTATACTCTGCTAGGGATATACAATCAAATTCCTGCTCTTTAAAGTCACTTGAAACAACACTGTGCCATCAACTAAATGGACATTAAGTTTATTCCAAAGGTTTTATTTCCATTTTTAAGGATTACTTTAAAATTCATTTTATTTATATTTATGTAAAATCTAAAAAGCAGATATATCCAAAGAAATTCAATTCTATTTCTCTTCATACATTTATATTCTTTCCCTCCTTTGAAAGGAAACCACTCTTTATCTTACGGTTTATTTTTCTATTGTTTGCTATTTAAGATAAGATGGGTATTTATCTTAATATCCTTCCTTCCTGAGCTAATTGATAACATTCCATATGCAATTTTCTCTATCTTTTTTATTTTTTTTTAACTCAACTATATATGTTGTAGATCACTGCATATTAGCATATAGAGATATTCCTTGCTCTATTTTAGAGTTGCATTGCAGTCCACTTTGTGGACATGCCCATTGTTTATATAATTAGCTTGATTGAAGGGCATTTGGGTTTCTGCAAGGTAATCATTTTGCAATAAATAGCTTTTTGCAAATGACTTCATAGTTTTGCCAGAGTATCTTTGGGAAAATTCTTAGAAGTGAATTTACCTCTTGAGCCATTGTGGAATCCAGGTTCTGGATTTTAACTCTTGAGTGATTTTACTTTGATGGGTGTCTATTGCTCTGTTCAGTGTATAACACAGGTCTGAGTCCTTCCTGCAGGGCAGGTTTGGTCTTTGCAAATTCC
Organism: Indri indri; assembly: GCA_004363605.1. Lineage (NCBI taxonomy): Eukaryota > Metazoa > Chordata > Mammalia > Primates > Indriidae > Indri > Indri indri. The sequence goes on from RJWJ010006215.1 coordinate 23,874, forward strand.
ATCGGTGATTGCTTGTCTGGGAAAGTCTTAATTTCTCCCTCACAGATGAAGCTTAGTTTTGCTGGGTATAGAATTCTAGGTTGGCCATTATTCTGTTTTAAAAGATTGAGGAATGGTCCCCGGTTCCTTTTGGCTTGTAAGGTTTCAGTTGAGAAGTCTGCAGTTAGTCTGATAGGTTTTCCTTTGTAGGTTATCTGCTGTTATCATCTTACGACTTGAAGGATTGCCTCTTTCATGTTTACTTTGGCCATCCTAATAACTATGAGACATGGTGATTTGCTTTTCACATTGAGTCTCCCAGGAGTTCTGTGAGCTTCTTATACCTGGATATCTAGATTTCTGGCCAGGCCAGGCAGGTTTACCTCTAGCATTTCAAGAAATAGATTTTCCAGCCCTTGTGTATTTTCTTCTTTTCTCTACGGATGCCTATAATTCTTATATTTGGTTTCTTTACAAAATCCCACATTTCTTGTATGTTTTGTTCTTTGTCTCTTGCTTCTGTGTTCTTTTTCTTCATCTGATTTGTTTAGCACATAGGCATTATCTACAAGCTCTGAGATTCTTTCCTCGGTGTGTTCCATCCTATTCTTGAGGCTTTCGACTATGTTTTGTAGTTCCTTGAATGCCTCTTTCATTTCCAATATTTCTGTTTGGTTCTTTCATAACATTTCAATTTCTTTAAAGAATTTTTCTTTCACTTCCTGTATTGTTTTTGTGGCTTCTTTGTGTTGGGTTTCTATTTTCTCTTCAATTCCATTGAATTTTCTTACAATCTTTATTTGGAATTCCTCCATCATTTTAATCATTTTGTTTAAGTTGGTATCTGTTGCTGAGAATTTAATGATTTCTTTTGGGTGTGACTTTTCTCTGTGATCTTTCATGTTTCCTGCATTCTTTTGCTGACTCTTTCTCATCAGTCTACTTGGTTGAGAACTGGGGGTCTAGGATTGGTTTGTGGCCCTATCTCCAAGTCCCCAAGGGTCACTCCTTGACAGTGCTGGGGAGAGGCATGTTGGTCCCGTATAGGCTTAGAAGTATTTTAGCAAGTTGGGTTACCTCTGACCTGTTGTCTTCACCTCATGCCAATGGAGATTAGTGAGTTTGGTCCCCTAGCTGAAGCTCTCAGGTGGTGGATCTCACTTGTGTGTATGACTCCACTACCCTCGACTAGCTTGAGATGGAGATCACTGTGTTAAGCTATGGGGTTATCCTCTCTGTTGTTGATTGTAGTTTGCATGGAGGAGCCAGTTATCGAGGTAAACTGATGTCACTGTTGGAGGCTCTGGTCCCCCAGATGGGGCATATGAATACTCCGATCTTAGGGAAGGTTCTTGCCACTCCTGAGGGTTACTTGGACCCTGTTCCCCCTTAAGGTGAAGGTAGGGGCAATATAGATCACAGCTGGCACGTGCAACCGTGGGTGTGTATGCTTCTACGGTTGCTTGATCTGCCACCTGGGGGAGCTGCTAATATGCTATTCAGGACTCTTTCACCACACTTGGGAGGCTCTTCCTGATGGGAGGGATCAATTGGTGCCATTGCTGAGGTCTCTGGCCGGGTTTTTCCTTCCCTGTCCACAAACCCCAGTGCTGGCAGCCACCGGGATGTGGAGAGAAAGCCCTAGAGTTATGATCTTATTAGGTAACCTAAGCCAGTCCGCCAGGCCAAATTAACAGGCCACAAACTATTGTTCAGCACCAAGTCCCTGCAGATTCAGGCCAGTCAAACAGAGAAAGTGGTTTTTCTCGCTTCTCCCCACCTCCAAGGATAGAGCCCATGGCGTCGGGAAAGAAAGTCCCTGGGCTGGGGGAGGGGTGCTGCTCAAAACTGTAGCAGCTAGTGCTGAGGGCAACCACTCAGGATTTGGCAGATGCTGGTTTGGCAGGCTGAATCAACAGGCCACCAGTTGTCCCTCTGCATGACAGTCTAGCAGTCTCACGTCTGCCTAGCAGAGGGTCCTGCTCTTTCTGTTCCACCCTGAGCTGACTGAATTGTCAGCGGTTTCCAGGGGCAAAGCCCCCTCTTCAGCGTTCACCTCCTTTGTTCTGGTCCTGCTGACCACCAGAGGTGAGGTGCCTGTCTCCAAGCTCCCTCACACAATTATGAGAAGTAACCACTCAATACAGTCCCTCCCCAACCCCGTGTGGTCCCAGCATAGAGCACTGGGGAGTTCAAAATGTTTCCCGATACCATCTTCTCTCCACAGCCTGTCATCCTGTGCCATGACTTTGCACTGACTTTAGGCGCATCCCTGTCTGAGTGAGTGTGGAGGTCGGGGGAGGAGCCAGTTGTCCTCCTCTGGGTAAGGTCACACTGCGCCGGCTGGCTGGACAGGCGAGGCTGTCCCACGCTGTATTCCCCAGTGTCTATTGCGCACTCTCCGGTCTTTGTGATCTATCTCCCATTCACCTTTTTTTTTTTTTTTTCCTGCACTGCAGGTCCTACTCTGTTTCTCTGTGGATTCACAACGCTATTCTTGGAGGGGAGCAATACACTCATGCATCGCAGTCCGAGTTCTTCACCTCCTTTTCTGGAAGCAGAGATCCAGGAAGTCACCACTAATCTGCCAATTTTTTTCCCTCAAGTACCAGTTCTTTTTGTAGGTCTGGTAGAACTTGGCTGTGAAAGCATCTGGTCCAGGGCTTTTTTTGTTGGTAGGTATTTTGCTACTGCTTTAATCTCACTGCTTGTTGCTGCTCTATTCAGGATTTCTCTTTTTCCTGATTTAGGCTTGGGAGATTGTGTGTTTCCAGAAATTCATCCATTTTCCTCTACATTTTCTAGTTGGTGTGCATGGAGATTTTCATAGTGTTCATGGATGATATTTTGTATTTCTGTGGTATCAGTTGTAATGTTTCCTTTTTCATTTCTGAGTGAGATTATTTGGTTCCTTTCTCTTCTATTTCTGGTTAATCTAGCTAGAAGTCTATCAATTCTGTATATCTTTTTAAAAACTAACTTTTTGTTTTGTTGATTCTTTGTATTATTTTTTTGTTTCCATTTCATTTAGTTGTGCATTGAGCTTTATTCTTTCTTTCTTCCTTTCTTTTTTCTTTCTTTCTTTCTTTCATTCTCTTTCAGCATTACAGGGGTACAAATGTTTAGGTTACATATATTGCCTTTGCCTCACCTGAGTCAGAGGTTCAAGTGTGTCCATCCCCCAGACGGTGCTCACTGCACCCATTAGGTGTGTATATACCCATCCCCTCCTCCCCCCTCTCACCTCCCACCTGCATGACACCCAATGAATGTTACTGTGTGCACTTAAGTGTTGGTCATTTAAGTCATTTAATACCAATGTGATGGTGAGTACATGTGGTTCCTGTTTTTCCATTCTTGTGATACTTCACTTAGTAGAATGGGCTCCAGCTCTATCCAGGATAATACAAGAGATGCTAGATTGCCCTTGCTTTTTGTGGCTGAATAGTACTCCATGGTATACATATACCACATTTTATTAATCTACTCATATATTGATGGTCACTTGGGTTGTTTCCACATCTTTGCAATTGTGAATTGTGCTGCTATAAACATTCGAGTGCAGATGTCTTTTTTTATAGAATGTCTTTTTTTTCTTTGGTTAGATGCCCAGTAACAGGATTGCTGGATCAAATGGTACTTGTATCTACTTGTATCTCTTTAAGGTATCTCTGTATTACTTTCCACAGAGGTTGTGCTAGTTTGCAGTCCCACCAGCAGTGTATGAGTGTTCCTATCTCTCTGCATCCATACCAGCATTTATTGCTTTGGGACTTTTTGGTAAAGGCCATTCTCACTGGAGATAAGTGATATCTTATTGTGGTTTTGATTTGCATTTCTCTAATGATTAGAGATGTTGAGCATTTTTTCATATGTTTTTTGGCCATTAGTCTATCTTCTTTTGAAAAGCTTCCATTTATGTTCTTTGCCCACTCTTTTGTAGGGTTGTTTGATTTTTTTCTTGCTATTATTCCTTAGTTCTATATAGATTCTAGTTATCAGCCCTTTATCGGATGTGTAGCATGAGGATATTTTCTTCCATTCTGTAAGTTGTCTGTTTGCTCTCATGATAGTTTCCTTGGGTGCAGAAGCTTTTTAATCTGAAATGATAAACAGCAATACTGTAATAGCTGGTGACTTTAACACCCATCTGACAGAACCGCACAGATTCTCCAAACAGAAAATAAACAAAGAAACGATGAATTTAAACTGAACTCTAGAAGAAATTGACCTGACTGACATTTACAGAACATGTTACCCCAAAACTACTGAATATACATTTTTCTCATAAGCTCATGGGACATTCTCTAAAACTGATCATATCCTAGGCCACGAAGAATGTCTCAACAAATTTAAAAAAATAGAAATTATGCCATGCATCTTTTCAGACCACAGTGGAATAAAATTAGAAATCAACTCCAACAGAAACTCTCATCTCTACACAAAGTCCCGGAAGCTAAATAACCTTCTGCCAAATGATTATTGTGTTCAGGAGGAAACTAAGATGGAAATCAAAAGATTCTTTGAACTAAATGATGCAGGAGACACAAGTTATCAAAATTTGTGTGACACAACTAAAGCAGTCCTGAGAGGAAAATTTATATCCATAAATACCTACATCCAAAAGACACAAAGATCATAAATGAATAATCTAATGAATCATCTCAAAGAACTGGAAAAAGATGAGCAAATCAACCACAAACCCAGCAGAAGAAAAGAAATAACAAAGATCAGAGCAGAGCTTTATTATTTCTTTTCTTCTGCTGGCTTTGGGTTTGGTTTGTTCTTTTTCTTGTTCCTTGAGTTGTGACGTTAGGTTGCTAATTTGTGATCTTTCTGTCCTTTTGATATAAGGATTTAAGGGTATGAATTTCCCTCTTAACACTGCTTGTACTGTGTCCCATAGATTTTGAATGCTTGTGTCAGGATTGTCATTCAGTTCAAAAAAATTTTTTCCATCTTAATTTCATATTTGACCCAAGAATCATTTGGTAGTAGGTAGTTTAATTTCCATGACTTAGTGTAGATCTGAGAATTCTTCTTGGAGTTCATTCCTAGTTTTATTCCATTGAGATTTGAGAAGATATATTGAATGATTTAGATTTTCTGAATTTGCTGTGACTTGTTTTGTGGGCTAATATATGATCTATCTTGGAAAATGTCTCATGGGCTAATGAGAAGAATGTGTATTCTGTACTTTTTGGGTAGAATATTCTGTAGATGTCTGTTTGTTCCACTTGTTCTAGAGTACTGTTAAAGTACAGTGTTTCTTAGCTGACCTTCTGCTTCAATGATCTGTCCAGTTCTTTCAGTTGTGTGTTGAAATCCCCAGCAATTATGGTATTGCTGTTTATTTCTTTGTAAGGTCTAATAGAATCTTATTTATGAATCTGGGAGGGCCTCTGTCAGGGGCATGTATATTTAGGATTGTCGTATCTTCTTACTGAACTGCTTCCTTTATCATTATATAATGACTGTCTTTGTCTTTTTTTTCCCTTGACCTTGTTGATTTAATGTCTATTATATCTGAAATGAGAATATCTACTCCTGCTTGCTTTTGGTTTCCATTCACATGGACTATTTTTTTCCATACCTTTACCTTGAGTCTATGAATAGCCTTGCAAGTTAGATGGGTTTCTTGGAGAGATCAGATTGGGGTGTTTTTTTCATCTGTTCAGCCAGTTTATACCTTTTTAAAGGAGCATTAAGGTATTTTACGTTCAACAATAGTATTGACATGTGAGATACTGTTCTGTTGATCATGTTGAATGACACCTAGTTCCTTTGCTTTCTCCCTTGTGTTACTGCTCTATAAGAGTTGTAAGCTCTAACTTGCAGATGTTTTTACATTGCTGGGTATTGATTATTTTTTTTTTATATAGAGAGCACTTCTGAGCATTTCCTGTAGGGCAGGTCTAGTGGTGACAAACTCCTTTAGTGTTTGCTTCTTTGGGAAAGACTTTATTTTTCCTTCATTATGAACCTTAGTTTTGCAGAATACAAAACTCTTGGCTGGCAGTTATTCTCTTTAAGAAGACTAAAAATGCGACTCTAATTCCTTCTGGCTTGAAAGATCTCTGTTGAGAGATCTGTTATTAATCTGATGGGTTTTCCTTTGTAAGTAACTTTTTGCATTCATCTCTCAGCTTTTCTCCTTCATTTTGACTTTGGTCAGACTGATGACTACATGTCTTATTGCTGTCCTATTTGCCATTAATCTTCCAGGTGTTTGATGACCATCTTGAATCTGGGCATCAAAACTTCTAGCAATACCAGGGAAGTTTTTCTCTGTTATTCTCTCAAATAAGTTTTCCGTGCTTTTTGCTTTTTCATTTTCTCCCTCAGAGATACCTATAATTCTTATATTAGTTCACTTTGTATAATCCCATATTTCTCATGGTGATTGTTGATTCTCTTTTGTTCTTTTCTATGCATTTTTTTACTGACTGGGTTACTTCAAAATCTTTATCTTCAAGCTCTGATATTCTATCTTCTGCTTGGTTTAGTCTGTTGTTAAAGCTTCCTGATGTATTCAAATTCCCTAAATTATTCTTTTATTTCTTTTAACTTTTGTTATTTCTTTTCTAATGTTATCTATCTCTTTATTGAATTTTTCATTCATGTACTGAATGGTTTTTTGTTTTTGTTTTTTGTTTTTGGTTCTTTTGAGATGGTTTTCTACCATCTCCTCAATTCCATTAATCTTACTTTCTATCCATAATCTGAATTCCATATCTGTCATTTCAACAATTTCCTTTTGGCTGGAGTACATTGCTGTAGAGCTATTCTGATTCTTTGGGGATATTGAGACAGCCTGTTTTTTCATGTTGCTGGAGTTTTTATGCTGGTGCCTTCTCGTCTGAGCCCACTTGTTTCAGCTCAAAACAGATAGCAGGTATGGTACACCTGTTTACTTATTCGAGGGCCTCTATTGCTTGGTGAAGACAGGGATGGGTTCCTGGATGGCAAGCTAGGGCCCTACCCCAGAAGCTTGACCAGACGGGAGAGGTGTAGATGCACTGTGAGCCTTTAATGCTGCTGTTCTGCTGTATCTCCTCATTTTCCCATGGTTGTTACTAGATCACTGTGGCAAGGCCGGCACCTGCCGCCAGGTGTACACACAAGGTGGAGCTGGCTGGCAGAATAGGGAGTACACATGGGATGGAGGAGGTCTACTGGGCATAGTGCACATATGTATAGGCCTGGGTAGCTGAGGTGCCAGCTGTGTGGGCAGGGTGAGGTCTGCACAGAGTTCAGTACAGGGCATAGGAGGTGCACAGAGCATAGTGGCCCCCAGGCCCATGGAGCACATGTGCCACCTGGGTTCCATGGGAAGCATGGCGGCATAGGATCACTCAGACCATAGCAGTGGGTGCCAGGCCTGTGATCTCTTGCTCTTCTCAGGGACCCCAGTAGCGGTGGGGTGCATGTCATCTGCTCATGGGGCACACACAAGTGCCAGGATTCCCCACTCCCTCTCTGCCTGGCAGTGGAAAAGGGGAGGCTGCAGTCACAGATCTGACCCCTGGCCAAAAGTAGCGTTCGGGGTTGAGTTGTTACAATGGCACCAACCACAGCACCCAGGGTTCGCAAACCAGCTGTCCCTGCTCTCTGAAGCAACACAGCTGCACAGCCTTCATTCAGATCCCTGTATCAGTTCGGAGGCCTGCTGCAGTGGAGGGGCCCTCCTGCTGCTCCAGATGCAGTATCCTCGGGGGAAGCATGGAGCCCAGGATTCTCTCCTCTGGCCCTTTCCCATGTGTGGGCGCCTTCCCCAGGTACCTCCAGGCCTGCTGAGCAGCTTGTCCCACTTTTGTCCTCTTCACTTCACTTCCGCCTCCTCTCCATGGATTCCCAGTGCTCTTGCTTGGAGGATTGATCCAGAGGTGGATATCTATTTACCACTTTCGATCCTCTCCACGAGAGCGGCGCTGCGCAGGCTGCTTCTAGTCCACTGTCTTGGCCTCCACTCCTCTAAATTATGTTTCTTAAATGAAAGCTTTATAAAGAAACTTTAGACAGGCAATATTTAGAAAGTAGACAACCCAAATAGCTTTCTTAGAAAAGAAAATGTTAGAAAACTTTCTCTTACTTAATAAATGAAAGTGAATAAACATCTAAATTATATGAGAAAATTGAGCATCAAAAAATAGCATAGTTATGAAGAATATGTGTTAAATATTGATTTTAAAAAGAGGACACAATTAGAAAAATTTTAAAAACTGGATTAAAATTTCCAGATAATTTTAATAAAAACTATGAGTTGTGTGTGGAATGAAAGAAGTACATACATATAGGCAAAATTTTTTATCTTGCTGATTAGAGATTCAACAGGTTTTTTTTCCAGTTTTGATTGTAATAGAGAAATAAAAGCTTAATTTTAAAAAGTTAATTTAATTTAAAGGTAAACACTGAAAAAAATGTACACCACTTGAGAAAAAAATTTTAAGAAAACCAAATACTATAACTATATTAGAAAGGAGAAATAAAGCGAGAAAACAAAAGAAAAGATAAATACCCCAAACCAAAGTAAGAGCAAAGAAAGGAGACTTCTTGCAATTTAGAGCCAACACGTTAGACAAAAATGATTCACAGAGAAAAATTAAAAACAAAGGAATACACAGCAGGAATAGTGGATATTCATTATATTTTCTGTTTATCCAGCATTTTTAAAACCTACTCTGTGGTGAATTTTCTACTTATGTGTTCAGCCTCCTCAAAGCAAAAACCAGAATATTCATTTTGCCAGCATTTCTTGCAGTTAAGACACAAGCATGTGACTAGGCAAACCTGATTAAACTGATCGGTGCTAGACCATGAAAAATCCATGTTACTGGCCATGCTAACCAGTACAGTACTGAAGCACTTGGCTCTCAGGGGTAAATTACCTCCATAACTGAATTCTTGGCACAGAAGTGTTATCAGTACAAAGATGCAAAAAAAGTCTTATCATTGGCAGTCATATAATTCTAGTCCAAAGTGCTCAGTGTTAGTGGCAATAGCCTCATTGGGGTAGTTCTGTGATATGCTTGTGGGCGTTATTTCTGGAATCTACCTTTAGGCTGTTCCTCCATCCCCATCAAATTTTTCCAGATGTTTATGTCTTCATAATAAACTCATTTTCTGCTTAAACCATTGAACTTGTCTTCTTTCGGTTGCCAACTGACTGACTGATATAGACACTGATTCCAGAAGTCATTGTAGAAAATAAAACCTCAGGCAAATAGGAAACGTCTGAAATTGGTTATCTGGTCTGATTCAGGCTAAAGGTTCTGAAATCCAGCCAATACAAAAGGATCTTGGCAAGAAATATGGAACAGCCCTCTAATTTTCATCTCTGGTAACTTGTAATTGAAGTACTCACAGAAGGCAAGTTTTTGAGGGGAGCAAGACCACAACTAGAGAGCCATATGTAGGAAGATAAGGAATTCAAAGACTATAGAGTGAGTGCTTGCTTCTAATGACATTTGGGAACTTAAAAAGAATTACAAACTCAAGTCCAATGTTCTTGGATCAAGATATAGAAAGAAAATAATAGACTTTCTCTGTGCTAAAAAAATATATCATCAATCGCATCATAGGGCTGAGATACATAAAAATCAAATTCAAATTTTGATCCTGCAGTTGCCACTATTTTGCAATTGAATTCAGAGCCTTGCCAGGTCTCTTATGTGAAAGTTATGATTTTGCTTGGGAAGGAATCTAGGCTTCAGTAGATATGAATTTGAAATAGATTGCTCACATATAGCACATTCATTTACCCCCTGTGTTTCCCAAAAGGGCCCTTAAAAAAGACTCTCTTCAAAAATGCTTTGGTGACAGCAGCCTCATCATCCTTGAAAAGTGCTCTAGCAAATTTTCTTTATTGATTTGGGATGCTGGCAAGAGACATTGCCATTGAAATGGGATGTTTCATTTTAAATGCAGAGACTGAGTCCTGGAGTTTTCGATTCTTCACAGCAACCTTTAAATGCCAGAGGCATGGACATACTCGCGGCATGGCAATTGGAAAGTGGTAGATGCAGTCGTGAGAATGGTTTAACTCACAGATATTTGTGGTGGTGAGTAATTGGTTATTTATTGCTAGGCCATAAAAAGATGAGAAGTCTACCAGGATCACACCTGATTTTTATAATTAATTAAGAAAAAATCGTCGGGTCGACAGAAGCCTGACTTAACAGTCTTAGCTTTCCGTTCAAGTCTCAAACCTTAGTCTGCTCCCAGATCTAGAGCTCCTGCAAAGAAGGAAGGCTTTCTTAAGGAAGGATCAGGTAAAAATTTCACAAGCATCTATAGAAAACCTCCTGATTCTCTCCCAAAATGTTATGTGGCCATTTACCAGAGTAAATATGCGCTAGGAAAAGAGAAATTGCCAGACCTTTCAGGAATCTTTGGAAATTGACTTGAACAGACATAAATCTTTAGTTCTAGAACATTACTTTCACCCCATAGTCAAAATGGGGCTTCTGTGGCTCGATAAAAGGAATTGTTACCCAATTTAGATTCATGGATAGCTCACTAATGTCCTAAAACAATTTTATCTGGTTGTTTTCCAAGTTATTTGTATATAGTTAATATAAACATAGTAAATGGCTGAATTTCCCCAGTGTTTTCTTCCTACGTCTTTGAGTGACAGATACTATGGTACAAATATATATGTAGAAGTCCCTCAAGTTTCCCCTTCCATGAATGTTGAAAACCGGAAGCAAATTTCTTACCAAGATATCTTGGTAAGACAGATGTAAAATGCATGCCAAAAAGACTGGAGATCAATTTTATGGCAAAAGAGGGGCTTGCTTCTTCACTGAAATTTCTGAGTTCCAGCAGTCTGGGGCTTGCAAAAAAATCTCTGCAAGGTAAAGGGCACGTTGATGTAACTTGGATTTTGGAGGCAACATATATTACAATTAGTCGTATTATTCCATTTACTATTGGTATGGACTGAATGTCTCCCAATTAAGTTTCATGTGTTGAAACTTAACTGCCAATGTGATAGTATTAAGAGGTGGAACCTTTAAGAGATGACTAAGTAATGAGGGTGGAAGCCTCGTGGATGGGTTTAGGGTCTTTATAAAAGGGCTTGAAGCAGTGTGTTTGTTCCCTTCTGTTCCTTCTGCCATGTGAGGATACAATGTTTATCCCCTGAGGAAGATGCAGCTGCAAGGTGCCATCTTGGAAGCACAGAGCAGCCCTCACCAGGCACTGAACCTGCTGTTGCCGTGACCTTGGACTTCTAAGCCTCTAGAACTATAAGAAAATACATTTATGTTCTTTATATATTACCTAGCCTGTGGTAGTCTGTTATAGCAGTGCAAACAGACTAGGACAACTCTTGTTTATTTTTTGGTAAACTTCCAGAAAATCCTGTAATGAGGGAGAAGGAGCTAGCACACAGAGCAAGACTTACACTTCTAGATTTGAGCTTGGAGAAGAATTAACCAACTTTAGAGGCACATCTTAGAATGGGGATGGTTTGACAGTTGAGGCAGGTACAAAGAGGGTAACAATCTTATATGTGATCTAGGCCAGTATTGTGGTTCTAATTTGATTGTGATAAGGAATTTAGTTAGCATTGATATTCGAGGATTAGGTTTGTCAATAAATTCTTCCTCACATCTTTGCCATACACAAAAGAACAATTGTGCAAATGAAGTCTCAGGAGCAGGGCCATGAGAGGTCAATGAGAGAGAGAGAGAGAGAGAGAGAGAGAGAGGGAGAGAGAGAGAATGAGTGTGCACAAGCTGGCAGCTCTCTGACGGCCCCTTCAAAAATGCTCATTATGAATAATGAAGGGAGCAGAAAAAACGCGACATGTTTCCAAATTATTTTACTATATTCTAGAGAAATTGCTAACTTATGGTGGTATAAAGATACATTGCTAGATAATAAAACTTTTGGGCCCTCATTCGTGGATAAGTTTTCTGCACAAGTTCCATAAACTTCCATAATACTTCAGATAAAAACATCTACAATTATGAGACACAGATTAGATACCTTTCTTTCTTAGGACTATTTTCTTATCACTTGAGTTATTATTTTCAATTTTATGACCTTTTCATGAATATGCATATGATTCAGCTTATGTTGATCCCTACTTCAGTACGATTCCTTTAATTTCAGGGTTGTGATAATTTGGAAATGGAATATAATGAGAGTTATCATTAGGACATGCATTTAATTATAAAAATGTAAGCATAAAGAATATTAGAAAAATACTAAAACACGTACTTATAAACTTCATTCAAGATTAAAGAGGTTAATACTTCACTAATTATTCCAGATTAAAAAATATTACATGTACATCCGATGCCTTTTCTATATTCCTTCAGCCTGCTCCCTCATCTCAGGCAACCATGACCTAAAGTTTTTGGGTGTTATTTCCTATAGATATGTATCTATATACAATATATTATTATTATGTGGGCTTGAAAATATACATGCCTCTTTACAAGTATGCATCTAGATTTGGATGCTGGTTCCATCTTCCTCACTGTGATTTTCCATAATTTTATGTATAAATAAATGATTGTTTCCCCATTTTTTTCTTCCTGTGCTTTATCTACACACATCTAGTTCACTCATTATATCCATTGCACATAATGGATAAATAAACTGTGGTTATTTATCTTTTTCCAGCTAAGAAACTGATTATTGCTCTTTTTCATTATTTGTAACAGTGCTATAGTAAGAGCTCTGAATTTGTCTCTGTGTGCACATGTGATATTATCTATAGGGAGACACAAAAAAGTACTATTGTCAAAGTAGTCTCTAAAGTGACTATAAAATCTACATGTTCACCGGAAGTGTGTAAAAGTTCCCTTTCCATTATATTTTCACTAACACTTGCTATTAACTGACATATACATTTTTTCTAATATGTTATGTAATGGTATCTCATTGTCATTTCAATTTTTATTTTATTCCAGTAGTAGGCAGACCAGTGGTCCCCCAACAATGTCCATGTCCTAATCCTAGGAACCCATAAATGTGTTATCTTACATACAAAAGGTACTTTGCAGATGTGATTAAGGATTTTAACATAGGAAGATCATCCAGGATTACCTGGGTGGGCCCAGTACGATTGCAAGAATCCTTAAAAGATGGGAAGGGGAGGCAAAACAGTCAGAGGACATAAGACGACAGAAGCAGATGTCAGAATGATATGATTGTTTGTTTTGAACATGGAGGAGAACCACAAACCCAGGAATGTGGGCTACCTCTGAAAGCTGGAAAAGTCATGATTTCTGATTGAATGTTAGATACTGTGTATATTAAATTGCAGAAGTCATATGATATTATATTCTCCCAGAGGTGATTTACTCTTTCCTGAGCAAGTTAGTTGGGGCTGAGCATGTTAATCCAATCAGAAACTAAGCTAATTCAAAGCTGAGTTGCAATTTTGGTAGTGCTCAATCTACTTCTCATTAATCTCTGCTCCGAGGTCATGGCTCTCCAGAGCATTCAACTGGGAGGCTATTGCATTATCTGGGACTCCCCTCCCTGGTTATTCCTGAACTCTAGTCCTTGTCTCCTTGGCATGATGGGTTTCCAGAAAATTATGCTCTGCCTTTCTGAATCTCCTCTTTGGCAGACCTTCAGCCTCCTTCCCTGTACAGTTTCAGAATTTTGTAAGTGTCTTGAGGAGAAAACCATCAGGTCTCCAATTAAAGAATCATCATGCCTCCAATTTTTTTTTCTTCATCTTTTTAGACAACTACAATCTATGCTGGATTTTATATTCCTAGAATTTTTCTTCCCAGGCAAAATACAAATTCTTAGCCTTTTCTCTCTTCCAAATCAGCAATTGGGCCAGGGATAAAACAGCTGTAAAAAGTCACCTCATGGTTGCACCATCTCCCAAATCCAGACCCCCTGGTTTTCTAATAATATCTCCAAACATACCTCTCTTATGTTTATCCAACTTTTTCTCTTGTCCTCATAAGGAATATTAGTCTTCCACAAACTACCCTAGCTTACCCAGAATTAGGTTATTGTTCTATTACATAAAATACTATGGGATCAAATCCTCTTGGTTGTCATGACCCTTGCTCAGATACATTTTTTCTCTACATGTTTTGTTAACTTTGATTGAAAACTAAGTTTTAGTAAGGCTTGCTTTATCTATTAGTCTTGTGTGGCATGAGTTGTAAACAGATCCCTCCATGGGCATTTGGTGATACACAGACACACACACACACACACACACACACACACACACACACATATATAAATAATTTTGCCCATGTGTCAAAGCAACCTAATTCACCAAGTGGGCAACCATTCAAGTATTATGGTATTTTGCTGGGGTCTCAAGTATTATGGTTCCAATGCTACTTTTCAGTTCCTACATGAGCATTAAAACCCAAATCTCTAGATTAATAGTACTGATGCTCTCTTTCTGGGTATTTTCAGAGTTATTTCATACACATATAACATTGGTTTTCAGAACCTTCTTAATGTTTAGCATCTGAGATTACCTCCATTCTCCACCATTTTTGCAGGTTAAGCTATGTGTCGAAAAACAAATTTGTTATATTTTATCCAGCTTTTATAAATGTTTATATTAGAAGTTTTAAATGTAAATCTACCAATTTGGTTTTTCTACTGATTATGAAGAAAAAGGATTAGGAAGGCTAATTTGCTAAAAAATGTCTTTTTAATCCAGTAAACAAATCATTTTAGGTACTTGAGAATAAATATATTAGTTATACAAGTTAGACATCATTTTTCTGAGACAGGATCTCTGTTGCCCAAGCTGGAGTGAGGTGGTGTCATCACAGCTCATATAGCCTCCAACTCCTGGGCTCAAGCAAGCCTCCTGCCTCAGTCCCCCAAGTGGCTGGGACTGCAGGCATGAACCACCATGCGTAGCTAATTTTTCTTTTTTGTATAAACAAGGTCTCGCTATGTTGCCCAGGCTGCTCTTGAACTCCTGGGCTCAAACAATCTTCCTGCCTTGGCCTCCCAAAGTGCTAGGATTGTACATGTGAGCCGCTGCGCCTGGCCAGAAATTTTCGTTATTCATATTCATTGAAATAGATTGTTAGGAATGCTTTTGGTCTGGTTTGAAAAGATGCACTTGAAAGAAAAAAAAAAGATGCAAAGATGCAAGAAACAAAGCAAATTTTAAAAATTTCATAATTTGGATTTATCTCCCTTCCAAATCAGTGAAGAGATACAAAGTGTTAGTTATACCAAAAAATAATTTTAAAATAATTTAAACTTCAACAACTGAAGCAACCTGGCCATTGCAATGGTTAGAATATTTGTTCCCTCTAAAACTCATGTTAAAATTTGATCCCAATGTGGCGGTAGTGGGAGATGGACCTTTAAGAGGTGACTAGATCAGGAGGGATCTACCCTCGTAAATGGATTAATCCATTCATGGATTAATAGGATAATGATTTAATGGGTTATCAGAGTAGGACTGGTGGTTTTATAAGAAAAGGAAGAGAGACTTGATTTAGCATGCTCAGCCCCCTCACCATGTGATGCCCTGCATCAGCTCAGGATTCTGCAGAGTCCCTTTGAGCAAGAAGGGTCTTACCAGATGCAGCCCCTTGGCTTTGGACTCAGCCTCTATAGATGTCAAAAAAATTCCTTTTCTTTATAAATTACCTGGTTTCAGGTATTGGTTATAAGCAATAGTAAATGGAATAAGATAGTTATTAAAGTTATTTAAGGCTAAAGTTTTTCCGATGCTGCCTTCACTACCAAAATGCAGAATAAGGAAAATCCTTTGCAATCATAAAAAACACTTGAATATATCATCTAATTTCATTGAGCTGTATCCTTTGCTCCTACTAAATTCAGAGCAAAGATATTTTTTTTCCATGTAGCATTAAATACTTAGTAATATCAGAAAAAAAAGAGGTAATTAAGACAGGAAGGAGGTTTTGATTACAACAGGCATTTTGGAGATGTTTATTCCTGCAGAATTTTAAGACATCCCTAACAAGCTATATTGAAAGTGATGGGTAAATTTTACATTGCTTGATGAAATTTTAACCAAATAGGCTTTTCTCTAAAAGTCAGGATAGCAGTCATTTTATGATCCAGTAGCAAACATCATTAGTAGAGATGGTGGAGACTTCCTGAGTGTTTAATGTGTTCTAGGAAACCACCACAACTTGGCAAAGTCTCTCTGCGGTTGCTTTATAGTGCAGAGCCTCACTCTGCATAGTACAAATAAAACCAAATTCATTTGGGCACAGTCTTTTCATTGCTTTATTTAATTTTCACTTTGGCATGTGGCCCTTAAAGCTTTAATAGGGCAGATGTGGCTTTGGAAGGGCTTACTAATTCAACTTGGTTAATGACTTTCATGGTAGAAACCAGCTCAGCAGTTTTCTCTCAGTCCACATTTAGTTTCTCTTTTCTTTGATTTTTCCTTTGGTGGAAAACCTCTCTATGGGGCAACCTATTATCAGCAGACATTTTCCTGAATTTTGAGGCAAATACCTTAAAGTTTCTGGGCTGCAAAGGCGCAGGCAGAGTAATGCTACTAAAAGTGAGCTATTGATACTCGGAGGGAAAGGGAAAGAGTTGTGTTTGTATTTGAAACTCCTTTCATGATCCACAGCATGATGGCTCCAGATTGCTCTGTGGGATAGAAAGCTGATTACGTTAGGCTAGCATCTGGGAAAATCCTAAATAGATTAGGATTTCTGATGATCATTGGTACTTCTGATGTTAGTGCAGAACTTTGGAAAGAATATGAGTTGTATAGCCAAGCAATCCATCCTTTAGGCCCTGATGGACTGTTCTGGAGCTTTCTGAGTCCAGTTCCTGACAGTAATATATACTAATGACTACTTCACAGGATTTTGTGAGCATTCAGTGGCAGGAAGTAGTGTTTCCTGAACTATGGTTATTCACACAGCACATGAGGAATTTTTAATGCTCTGAGTTCTGTCTGTATTATTATTTACATAATATGCTTTAACAATCAACTCTCACACTTCATTAAAAAAACAGATGCTCCTTTAACCTTATTCCGAGCAATATTTGCAAAATTTTGATGCAATAGTTATATTTTTTTCATTACACGTTAAAATAAATGCAAAGTTACGTCTTACACATTATGGACAACATTGGTCTTATGCTCAGGTCATATTTAATATAGTAGCCTTAATGGTACTAGTTTGTATCTCTCACTAGACTACAAGTTACAAGGGCTTTTATCCAATTTATTTACTCTCATATTATTGACACCTAGCACACAATAAGGCTTCAAATTGTTTAGAAATTACTCCAAGGTTTCTTTCTTGTTTACTTGAAAAAGGAGCCAAATGGGAGAGAAGAGGCTGTGCTTAATACAAATTTCCCATGAGCTCCAAGGGCTGGGCAATTGGATTTTCCTGATTACTGCAATAATCTCTAGAATTTAACCTGGTCTGCCTGATTCCCAGTATTCTGAATATTCCGCCTTCACTTCTGACAAACTTTTTCTCTCTTCTTCCTCTACTCCCACCCTCTCTTCACACACACACACACACACACACAGACACACACACACACACTAACATGCTTGTTCTCAGGTTTGCCTTATGAGAAGGTTGATCCACAGGGGGGCACCCATGGTGTGTCCTGGAGACAG
Source organism: Indri indri (assembly GCA_004363605.1). Taxonomy (NCBI): domain Eukaryota; kingdom Metazoa; phylum Chordata; class Mammalia; order Primates; family Indriidae; genus Indri; species Indri indri. The sequence continues at coordinate 41,452 of RJWJ010006215.1, forward strand.
TGCGCTGGCCCATGCACACCTGTCTGCAGGCTGATGAAAGAATAGAGGCCCCAGTCCTGCTTTTCTCTTGTAACCTCGGTTTTGGCTTGTAAGTTTCTTCACTGAAGCCTCTTCCTCAGTCCAAGTTGTGTAAATCTTCTCAAGCCCTCCTATATGACGGCTGGCAAGCAAAATGGAACACACCCTGTATGACCAAAGGATGGCAAGATATGTATGGAATCCTATGTTCAGTTAAAAAAAAAATTCCCTGAAATATGAACATGCTGTTATGCAGTGTCCAGTTCCTGGCACATAGTACTACACAATAAATGTTTGTTGGCCCCATGATAAACGGATAAATGAATACTTGCAGTTGGTTAAAGAATGAATAGCTGAAAAAACTTTGTACAAGTTGTTGTTTCATGTTTAATAGAATGCAATGCAGAAATATCAGAAGAGCAGTAAACCAGGACGTAAGTTAGCTGGCATTTTTAGGGGCTGGTTTATTGTAGATAACCAAATTTCTTGAACAAGTGAAACTTACTCTCCAAAGCATACATTTGTTTTTTGAATAGGCTCTCTTTAAAAAGTTGCCTTACTTCTCTAACTTATTAAATTGAGTACACTGCACATACATTAACATTGTAGTGAATACTTATTAGTAAAAACAGTATTTTTAACACAATTAAAATGAGATGTAGATTTAGATATTTCAGGAGTCTTCTTTTGAGCATTTTTTCTTGGCTGCAAAAATAATGTGTGTAACCAAGAGATACAGAAAAGAAATGTATAGAATGTGAATGGTCTTTGGTAGAATTCTATTCTTCTTTCTCTGGTGTTTTTTTTTTTTTTTTTTAATTGAGATAGAGTCTTAACTCTGTTGCCCAGGCTAGAGTGCTGTGGTGTCAGCCTAGTTTATAGCAGCCTCAAACTCTTGCGCTCAAGCGATCCTCCTGCCTCAGCCTCCTGAGTAGCTGGGACTACAGGCGTGCACCACCATGCCCAGCTAATTTTTTCTATATTTAGTTGTCCCATTAATTTCTTTCTATTTTTAGTAGAGAAGGGATCTCACTCTTGTTGAGGGTGGTCTCGAACTCCTGAGCTCAAGCAATCCTCTCGCCTTGGCCTCCCAGAGTGCTAGGATCACAGGCCTGAGCCGCAGCACCTGACAGAATTCTATTCTTCTCTACTTCTACAATGTTTATCTTGCATGGATGCCTCTTTAGAAAAAAAAATTGGAAAGATTATATACTATACTTAGTTAATCACATATAGTCTTAGTGTTTGTGTGTTAGCTTGAATTCTTGGCTCTTCATCTCAGTTGCCATCTGAAGAACAATATAAACCTAACTTTATTCTGATTTCAAATTCTTTTGGTGACTTTTTCAGGGACTACCTTCAATCACGGATGTACAAGGAGATTAATGGGAGTGGCCTAAGTTAATGTTTATTGAACACAGATTATTTCCAGTGGTCTGCTAAGCACTTAATTTTACATTGATTCACTCACTTAGTCTCCATTGCAACTATACAAAACAGTGACATCATTAGCACCATTGCATAGATGAAATCTGAGGAACAGAAGGGTTTGGTACAATTCCCAGGATCTCACTGCTACAAGAGATGCATGGTCTTCTCATTGGTCGGAATGTGCAACATCCTTGCTAACTCTCGCTATCCCGGAATGGTCTATTTATGATTATGTTTGGCTTTACTGTCTGTTGACTCTTCTTGGTGACCTGCTTTTCTCTGCACTGGCCACCTATCTTTCCACATTCCCTTAAATTATCATTGATGAAATTTTTTTGTTTGAAGACAGCTAAGTCTAGGGATCACCAATGGGAAGTATAGCATGATGTTAGAAACAGTTTTAATGTTGATGTCAAATTTCACCACAGTTAGAAAATTATTTAGCATTCCTGCCTTCAGGAAATTTCTTCCTGGTGTGTCCTCCATGGAGCCCCAGCACATGTCATGTCATCCAAACCAGGGAGCCTCTCCTCCCCTGCCCTCTCTCCATTCCCATGGCTTCACATATTCTACTGGGGCACCCCAAGGAAAAACAAAGTTCTTTCACTTCACTGTGTAGGGCAGCTCACATTTCCCTTAGTAATTTCTTCTTATTTCAACCCATGCATGGACTGTTACTTTTTATGTTCAAAGAGGCTTTTCCAGATATTTTCCTAAATGAAGAACCATCTCTACCAGTATATGGAAAGATAACTACAGATAATTCATTTGTTTGCTTTAAATACCATTATTTTCCTTTCTATTATTTTTTCTTTTTATCTACTAATAGCAAAAAATTGAAAAGAACTTAAATGTGTAGTAATAGGAAATCTAGAAAATAAAAGACATTTCCATAAGATGAACATTTTAGGAAAATGTTCACTAAACATTAAGTAAAAAAGCGGTTACAAAAGATTGCACAAACACTATATGCAGCTTGATACATTTTTCTTTTCTTTCTTTTTTTTGTTTTAAAATAGAAATCAGGAAATCTATTATAAATACCGACCATTATTTGTCACAGACTGTAACTAAGTGATCCTCTCAGGGCCTATTCTGATATGTAAGGTCATTTGCTGTTATTCAAATACTCCTTATCACTGTGCTGTCCTAGTACCACCTTTACCAAGGACTAACAATTACTAAGGACTTACTCTGTGCCAATATATATAGTTCTGTGCACTTCACAGGTATTAACTCATTTAAACTCATTCAAAACAATCCAGTGAGGCAGGTACCACATTATCCTCACTCTATTGCTGAGTAAACTGAAGCACAGAAAAGTTAAGCATCTTGTTCATAAAGCTGCAGTAGCAAAGACAGATTTTTGTTTTTTATTACAGCATATTATGGGGGTACAAATGTTTAGGTTACTTATGTTGCCCTTGCCCTCCTCCCCCCTCGAGTCAGAGCTTCAAGGGCGTCCATCCCCCAGATGGTGCGCATTGCACTCATTATGTATGTATATACCCATCCCCTCCTCTTCCCTCCCATCTGCCCGACCCCTGATAAATGTTATTCCTATATGTGCACTTAGGTGTTGGTCGGTGAAACCAGTTTGCTGGTGAGTACACGTGGTGCTTATTTTTCCATTCTTGGGATACTTCACTTAGTAGAATGGGTTCCAGCTCTATCCAGGAAAATACAAGAGATGATATATCACTGTTGTTTCTTATAGCTGAATAGTACTCCATGGTATACATACACCACATTTTATTAATCCATTCATGTATTGATGGACACTTGGGTTGTCTCCACATCTTTGCAATTGTGAATTATGCTGCTATAAACATTCGAGTGCAGATTTTTTTTTATAGAATGTCTTTTGTTCTTTTGGTAGATGCCCAGTAATGGGATTGCCACAGCAAATGGTAATTCTACTTGTATCTCTTTAAGGTATCTCCATATTGCTTTCCGCAGAGGTTGTACTAGTTTGCAGTCCCACCAGCAGTATCTGAGTGTTCCTATCTCTCTGCATCCACACCAACATTTAGTGTTTTGGGACTTTTTGATAAAGGGCATTCTCACTGGAGATAAGTGGTATCTCATTGTGATTTTGATTTGCATTTCCCTGATGATTAGAGATGTTGAGCATTTTTTCATATGTTTGTTGGCCATTAGTCTGTCTTCTTTTGAAAAGTTTCTGTTCATGTCCTTAGCCCACTTTTTGATAGCATTGTTTGATTTTTTGCAAAGACAGATTTGAACCCAGAAAGTCTGCTTCCAGACCCTACATTCTTATCTACTAAGCTTGTTCATCCTCTTGCCTCCCTTGTTCTCGGATAACATTTCTTTCTATTAAATACTTCGTTCAGTTCTGCTTCAGTCAACCTTTGCCATTTCTAATGTGTGCTCCTCTGTTTGTTAGGGTAGATAGAATAGGGATGCTTAGAATAAACATAATCTAATTTATGAAATCAATAATCTTAATTTTATGCACAATATTAAATCCATCATTTCTGGTCAAAGGAATGTTTATAATATCTTCACTGCCTCTCCCATATTGAAAGAGAATAAGCCTTTTCTTGTGTAGAGACCACTTATTGTTTTATGCAGGTATGAGGCTATTTCCGATGTCTGAGTGGCAGGAAGTCTGACTGTCAGATAGTCGTGGTGGTGATTACACACTTCATGATATTTGCTGGTCAACCCCTTCACTGTGGAAGAACTCAGAGTCAAGGGGGTTTAGTAAGTGTCTGGTATTTACAGTGACAAACGTGCAGAAGCCCCAGACCTGTAAGTAATAGATTGTGGGTGGAGTGTTTTTTTTATTTATGCCTGGAGAGTCTTGGGTTAGAAATGATGGGTGGGGGATTCCCATACCACCAAGTGGCACTGATAACAGATGTGACGATAGGCAGAGCACTTTCTTCCCTTATCTGGTTAGTCAGGCCCTAGACAGGCCCCAGATCCTCCCAGCCTCCCAGTCATTTGCTTCCTCAGGGGGTGAAGGAGCAGCTCAGCTGGCAGGAGAACAGTGGGTCTCCAAGGACTTTGTTGAGGTTATGTTTTTATCCTGTTGCCATCTCTGCTTGGCTGGACAGGAGTTTCTTCTTTGGGAGGTACCTCATAAATGTGTTACCAAACAAATTTTCTGAAAAACTCCTAACTCTTCGTATCTGTCTTCAAACACTTTAGAAATCAATTTCAATGACATTTCCTGCTTAAGAATATTTTTTCATTAAGACAGAAGATCAAAGGCAGCTGCACAAGTAAACGTGTTAAAAGGGAAAAATGACACCAATTTCCATCATATAAGATTATGTTTGTTGTTTCACCATGGTTTCCAAAATGAAATAAATGATAAGAACTAAACATGAAAGTCCTGGACAAGGAGCTTGCTGGCACATAAACTAATTTTACTTGCAGATGTGGCTGTCTGCTTTCTGTGGCAGCAGTAGGAGGGAAGGCCTTGGAGGACAGTGTGAGATGATTGAAGAGAAAATGCCTGTGCACTGAATTTATTATCTAGTTTTTCCAGTTGTTTGACATAGAATTCTGCTTTCGTCACCTCTTGCTGTTCTGCTGTTCCTTATCTTGTACTATTAAAAGTATCCTTTAAATGAACATACATGAAAAATTGCAAGGTAAGACCACCACATAATCTCTTTTTAAAAATTATAGGTCCATTTTGACACGTAAGAATTGCCTTGTGCTACTGCACGATACCATCCTTTGGGTGTTAGAGTAGCCGCCTGTGGCCCTTTGACTGGGTTGCTTTTGTTATCACAGTATGTCAACCTAGATTTGCCCTGTCATACAAATGTGCTGTCAGTAGCTTAGTTTTGACAGTTTTAGTTATGTTTCTCCTTGTAGCATGTTGTCACACATATACTGGCAGGAAGAAATGTAGTTTGCTAAATATAAATCCTCCAGGAAAAGTAGAGAAATAGCTCTTGGGGCAAAACTATAAACTATTTTTTAGTTAATTTGTTTCATGTTGGGTCAAGAACCATGTCTACATGATAGAAAAAATATTTTAATATGTAATTTATAAGAAATGAAAGGTTTTAAACAGAAAACTAATGGATGATTTTATAATGTTTCTTGCCAAACTCTTAATTTTGGACAGATTTACATAAAATATTGCTGAAAATAAGGACATGTTAATATCAACCACACTTATGGCAGTAAGAATTTACACATGCTCTGCTCTACCAAAATAAATGATTCCTCTATGTATTTACGTTTGTTTGTACTCTCAGAGGGTCTATGACTCCAGAAAGATTAAGAACCATAGTGTGATGGCAATACAGACATACATTGACCATTTGGGACACCGAGCAGGTAAGTTACCTTGGAGGCATCTGATTTTAAGCACAGATTTATAAAGGATACAATAGATCATTTAAAAAAACAAATTTCAGCTGGTTCGCTCACTTGGCAGAGCATGAAACTATTAAAGTCTTGGTTGAACCCATGTTAGGCTCCCAAGAACAGCAACAATAACAGGTTTTAGTTTTTAAGCATATAGTTTGTTTTCTTTGCCTCTAATCCCATACATAACTCTCAGTTCGAGTTCCTTCATTTTATACCTTCTCCTTAGATTATTTCTTTATGTGAGCAGCACTTGAAATGACAAAAGCTTAGCCTTATGAGTAAAGGGTACATTATCAGATATATCATATCTTAAGTCCAAACTCCGCAATATGGCTTTACATATAGATCAAAATTCTAACAAACTCTAACAAATCAAGATTTTCATGATTGGCCTTTCACTGTCTCTCAAACAAAAGCAAACTTTCAGGTACCTGCTCTTTTGCTCAGGTTGTCCCTTTGGCCTGGGATATCCTGATGGCCTCTTGTTTTTTCTCAATCTATGCATACTTCATGGCCCAATTCAAATACCATCCCTCCATTTGTCCCCAACAACACACAACTGTTATGTGCATATGTTCCTAGAGTTCATTTTATTCTTTCTTATAATCTTGTTAGCTGACTGTGTGTCTGTATTTCTCAGTAACTGTGAATTCCCTAAGTGCAGGAAATATTTCTTCTTTACTTCTATTTCTTATGTGGAGAGTAAGTGCTCTGTAATTGTAAATTGCCGGAAAGATCCTAAAAGAGGCCTAGTTATATGGAGCACATGGTACGGTTAACCTTAGAGGCTAACCTTGATAGCCTCTTAGTGACACTTCATCTTACAAAGCCTCAACATTTCTGGCTGATACATGGGTGAAATAGATGAGCCCAAAAATAATTTCTCATTCTCATGGTTAACTTCACTGTTATGTTTTTATCATTTTATTCAAGAAGAATTTGAGTATATTCACTCAAATTCATTCACTATAAATGGTACAAATATAATAAAATTAAAATAACAAACAAACATGAAAACTAAAATGAGACGATAAGGGCCAAATAATAAAAATGGGTTTTCTAGCTTGTACATTGACAATAACCTCTTGTACATTGACTATAAGGGAACATTGAAAACCTTTGTGTACATAATCAAACTAGAGGTTGTTAAGATACCAGATGAATTTATTATTATATTCCATATGCATTCATAGGATTGATTATAGTTTTCAGAACCTGTACAGAAATCAAATATTGAGATCCCTACTAAGTACTTCAAGAGGAGATATTCTGAGCTGCTGATACAACTTCCCAATCTAGGACCCCTGTTACTTGGCTACTTGCTCCAGGGATGACAGTATTAAATTGGAGTGGAAAGGAGAGATTACGCAATAAATCTGTGATCCTTGGATGCTTAGTAATCCATTGGTAGCCACGTGCAAGTATATAAAGAATTTCAGTGGTATATCCATGTAAATACCACCACCAGTAAGAACATGGGGTCACAGAGTAAGAGGTACAGCTTGCAAACAGCTGACAGATAACGCTGTTCACAGAACAAAGGCTTCCCCAACTCCATTCTATCCTAGCCAGCTTAAGTAAAAGGCAGGGTTCAGGTGGGGGCTGTTTACAAGGAACCAGTGGAATTTCATTGAACTGAAGGGCAGGTGGTGGATACAGAAGGGAAAGGTCAGAGAGAGAGGTCCCTCCTCTTTTCTCTGGTGTGTCTGTGTTTCTCTCGGCCTGTCTGCTTCACCTTGCAGACCACTTTTCTCTGTTTATTCATTCGAGGACTACACATATCAACAGCAGGGACATTTAAATATCCTTAAAAATTAAGTGTCATCAGGTAAGTGATTAAAGTCCCTGAGTCCTAACTCTCACCTCACTGGAGGGAGGATCTGATTAATCCAGCTTGGGTTGGTACCCACCATAATCGGAGAAAGAGTGGTAAAAGGGGTGGAGTCCTAGAAATTTACCACTAAAAAGGGTTTTAGGGGAAAGGGCAGAGCCTGAACAGCCCTTGCCAAATATCTTAGTTAATGACTGTAGTGCCACATCTGCCTCAGCAAAGACCATGTGGAAACTTTTGTTCATTGCAAGATACCCAGAACATTAAGTAAATAGCTTTTATTTCCTCTTAGGTTATGGAAGGAAATATTTTGTACCTTAATGAAGGCTATGCCTTGATCATAAATAACATTACATAGAAGTACTGAATTTCGGTCACTCTCTTGCAAAAGGCAAGAGAGTAAAGTTTGAGCACACTTGTGGATTTCAAAAGCATGAATGATTGGTTTCAAAATCATTTCTGCACTTTTATATTGAAAAAGGAAGTATCTGAGGACAACAATTAACAATTTTAATAATAGTTGTCTGTTTTTGCTGTGGACATTAGTATTTACCCTTCAGCTACGACATTATATTCAGTCCACTGTAATCACTTTTTAAAAAATCCTCCTAGAATAAGACACAAATGATATAAGCTCCCTTTGAACCATCAGAAATGACAGTTGTGGCGACAGTAGCAATTGGCAGTGGCTACTTCCTTTTTCTGTCTACTCCTATAGGGCCTCCCAGCGGACGGTTGTCTTCTTTGGTAACCACTGGCTCCTTGCCTTTTCCTTTTCCCATGGACACGCGCTCGTTTTTTAATATTCCTTTGGGCTACTGCGTGGCCCCAGAGTCACAGCAGCCACACTCCCAGCCAGAACACAGAGGTATGTGTTATGCTTCACACACCTGAAATGAAATGTGGGCCTTTATGGAAATTATGTTTCAAATATAAATTGCATTCCTGAGTCAGACCAACCTATGGCAAGTTCTTTTTAAATTTTACTCTGTAATATATTTCTTGCTTCTTTTTCTTTCTTCTTTCGTTAAGTGGTGATTTTTTTTTCTTACATTATGCTGTGAGACTTCTTTATTATGCATTAGTTCTATGACAGTGATACCAAAATAATGACAGTGTAAGCTCCAGTAACTTAACAGAGTGAAACTTCCCACTATCCCTTCTGAACCATTAATAAAAAGCTTGTTGCTGGGTGAGCTTCAGTGAAATTGGAAGAAAAGGCATAGACATCAGGTGTAGAAAGATTACCTCAAAGCAAACTACATATTATGACCATTTGAGAATCTAATAGCCGTATATTTTTCTTTTTGTGTTTCTGTCATTATAGAAAATATAGTGAACTTTATTCTACTCCCCCTTTAATTTTAAATCTAATTTAAAGTAGCTACATGAGAGAAACCTTTTCATACTTCTCTAATATCACCTCAGCTGAACATATAGGAGGTATTCAATAAATGCTTGCTGATTGATTGATGTTAGCAAATCATACTGATACTTGTAAAGAAATGTTCTTGAGTTTTTAATAATGCTTATGAAAGCTCAATGTAGTATAGAATACCATACAATGCCATTTTTTTTTCTCTTACTGCTTCCCTTTCCTTTCTAAATCATTTGGATGGGGTTGGTAAAGGCAGCTGTCCGTGTCACTGGGGGTCCAGTGTGGGCTGGCAGTCAGAAGTCCAGCTGAGTGAGAAGGGCATCTGTGTATGAGGCTGGCCGGCATGCTGAGTCAGAGCCCGAGCAGTGTGAGGGGGGATCCATGCAGATGAGCGGCCTGTGCAGGGTGTGTTGGAGTCTGAGCAAGTTGAGAAGGGTGTTCATGTGGAGATGGGGGTTGACATGAACAGTCAGAGCCCGAGTGGGGTGAACAAGACGTGCAGGCTGGCTTTCGAGTCCTTGGATAGGAAATGGATTATGACAGAGATGGGATATTAGCTATATACAAAGGAATTGATCAAATAAATATGTTAAAGACAAAGGGAGTCAGTTTCTTACTGTTAGAAAAGGGATTCTATTAATGGCGGGGAACAAAACTAGAATGAACCCTGTAGATTGGATTCAACACTGTTGGTGTGAACTCATGGACTTTTACATAGATAGATAAAGATAGATAACAACAGAAATAAATATAGTTGTGTGTTTATAAATACTCTGAGCATGTATATATGTATATATATACACATACTCTGAATATATATACACATATATTCCCCTGCTCTGTCCACTGAGAGGACTTTGGAGGAACTGCTCTCCACGAAAAGGATCTAGGGGTCCTTTGAGAAATTCTGTTTTCAGGACCGGGGCAGGGAAAATTTGATAAGCCTTGATAATCTTGTGGCAGAAAAAAAGAACTGAAACCTTCTTGGAGGAGTTCCCACTGGTCAAACCAACTTCAGTTTGCATGTCGAAATAATTAATGATTTTGATAGATTGTAATTCATTGATGAAACAGGAAATCATGAGCCCATGATGATATAATTAAATAAATGAATAACCTAAAAGTTTAATAAGAATCAGAATATTTAAACAGTTTCAAAGTACGTCCTCACAAATATAGTTACGAAGCAATTTTACAGTAGAGAAACATGGCAGATTTCATGTTAATCAAGTGATCAAAGTGAATATTATATTATTATCAATGGGACCAATTAAAACCAATTGTTATACCAGGAATGCATAACATCAGGTAAACCCAAATTGGAGGACATTCTACAAAATAGCTGCCCTGTAATTGCTGAAGTGTCAGGGTCCTTAAAGTTGAGGAGAAAGTGAGAAACTGTTGCAGACTGCAGGAGACTAGAGATTCATAACAAGTAAATGCAATATGCAAATCTGAATTAGATCATTTTGCTATAAGGACATCATTAGGATAATTGGAGAAACTTGAATGTTGTCTACAGGTTATTTTACGAATTAGTGTTAATTTCCTGATGTTGATAGATATAACATGATTGTTTAAAAAGAATGTCCTTTTTTTTTGGAGGAAACACACAGTTTAGGATTGAAGGATGATGGACATAATGTCAGCAATTTATTCTCAAATAGTTCAGAAAACTAAAAGATTTTGCACTGTATTTCCAAGTTTTCTATAAGTTTATGATTATTTCAAAAAATATTACAAGAAAACAAACCTAAGTTCAGCATAAGAAAGTGTAAACAAATTGTTTAACATATATTTCAGAAGTTATTCCTGTAACTTTATTTAAGGAAATATCAATGTATATATGTATTGTCTTAATAATTTTTAACATTTATTCTCTTATATAAACATAGAAATAGCAAATGGAAAATATGTCCCTTAAATAATTTTATAACTGGCAAGAGTATTCCTTTAGGTGACGGAGAATCAGGGCAACCTGCAGTTCTCTGGAAGTACGTTTTTTTATGTTTATGTAACACTTTGGTTGGCCTCATTTTAAATAAGAATCCTCATCAATATTTTGATTTTCCGATCATAATTTATCCCACTCTTAAAATACTTTATTAACCATCAACTACTTTTCTGTGCTGTGATAACAAGTCATAGCTTCAGGATATACGTGGGTACACAGGACTGTTTCTTCATTAAAAAATGGTCTTAAGAGTCTTATTCTCTCCCTTTCTCCCTTCCTTTCCCTTCCTCCCTCCTTCTTTTCCCCTTCTCTTTCCTGTTCTTTCCTTCGTCCTTCCTTCCCTCACTCCCTCCTCATTTCCCTCTTCCCCTTTCTCCCTCCCTCCCTCCTTCCTTTCCTCCCCTACTCTCTCTGTTTCTCAGTCAGGAATAAGAAGATGCTAATTATTACTGCAACTCTCCAACACTGTGCTAGAGGACTAAGTCCAAATAATAAATTTGATAAGAAAAAAAGAAGGAAGAATTGTTGGAAAGGAAGAGGCATCTGTCATTATCTTTAGATGACAAGATGGTCTAAAGAGAAAAATCACAGAATTAACAGACAAATGTTTAAGACCAGGTGACTATAAGCTATTAGAAACAAAAGATTTAGGCTTATGAAAAGAGACACTGTGGATGATGCCACTCTAGCTTTAGTTGCGTCCAGGTGACAAAATTAATTTTATGTTGAAAAGCCTGGTTGTTTCCATAAGACTTCACTTTGTTATCTTTAGAAATGAAGCTTTTATGGGTTTATGTCATTATTTGGAAGAAGTTTTATAACAGAAAATAGAATTGGGCTGAGAGCCAAGAGATTTGCTGTTCCCCCAAACATCCATTTTCAGATATTCACTTCCATTTTCATCTTTTTATGCAAAATCATCACACCAGAAGATTCACACATTCAAATACATACAAATTCATATTCTATATTTGCAATAGAGTTCCATTCTCTTTTTCTTTGTATGACCTTCTGAAATTATTATTATTGTCATCATTACTTTCATGCATCATTGAACACTTTTTGAGCCATTGATCCAAAAATTTCAAATAGGAGCATTAACTCAGCGTGATACCATAGGAAATACTAAATTCACAATTATAAAAAATATATTGCGAATGGTGGAAAAATTCATCTGTGGAGACAAAAATACATTCTGTTAACTGATGAATAGGTGAGAAGAATTGATTAACACACTCTTAAAGTGCCTACAACTTTTCAGAAGGTGATGGCTATTATCCATGCAACCAGGCTTCTGTACAAATCACATCATTTCACATCATACGTTTCTGAAATGTTTGTTAACATAATTGTTTCATTGCTTTTGCTTCTGAAGCTTCCATGTTACTTGCGGACTCATTGGTTGACCACTGTGGAATATCGGATGTCTGGAAAACCTCACCTCAGGAAACTCTGCTCCATGTATTTAAGGAAGGAGAATTGAGGCAGTATCCAGGTTAAAATTACACTGAAGTGGAATGGCTAAGAAAGAAACAAAGCTACTCACCACTAACCTGTCTTCATGCACATATTTCTTAGGAAAGGCCCAAAGCCATTTCCTAGCCCTGAGCCTGGATTTGGTACTTTTTTTTTAACATTATTCCTCAAGCGATGCCAGGAACTGTTTATGTGGTATCAAAGTTTAAAAGCTTCCATGATGATGCTGCTACCTTAGAAGTCATTGGGGTACTCTCATAGAACTTTTTTCCCAATAAAATCACCTAGATTTTGTCTTCATTTCTCTGTTTTCAAAAGTAACATGTTAGTCCTCAGTTTGAGAAAAAGTTTCCAAAAATATTTTCCAAAAGTATTAATTCTAATTTTTACAATATTTTGATTTTACAATAATCAAAAAAGAGAAAACTTTCTGAGTTTATTTAGTATGATATTTGATGCTTTCAGATAAAATAAAGAATGTTTAACATATATTTCAGAAGTTATTCCTGTAACTTTATTTAAGGAAATATCAATGTATATATGTATTGTCTTAATAATTTTTAACATTTATTCTCTTATATAAACATAGAAATAGCAAATGGAAAATATGTCCCTTAAATAATTTTATAACTGGCAAGAGTATTCCTTTAAGTGATGGAGGATCAGGGCAACCTGCAGTTCTCTGGAAGTACGTTCTTTATGTTTATATAACATTTTGGTTGGCCTCATTTTAAATAAGAATCCTCATCAGTATTTTGATTTTCTGATCATAATTTATCCCACTCTTAAAATACTTTATTAACCATTAACTACTTTTCTGTGCTGTGATAACAAGTCATAGCAAACAAAAACATTCCAATTGCTTAGAAAAATATTCAAACTTTGTGGAGTCCTCAGACATTGGTATAGGCACATGGCTTTGGCTTTCTGCATATTGAAGGCACTGGACACTTTAAAGGTGTAGTTACGTGGATATGAAAAAAGACAAATTAAAAAGTATGCATGTGTTTGAGTTGAGGGGGGGAGAGAGGGGAAAGAGAGAGACATAAGTGAATCCTTCATCATGCTCTGCAGAATGTTCCCTTTACTAACCTTATGTTTTCTTGGCTTTGAAGTGGAAATATCTGGTATTTCCAGCTTGAACTAAATCGCAGATTTCTAATGAGTTTTCTTGATATTTGCTCTGACCTGATTCAGGTCAGCTTATTGCTTCTTTCTTGCAGTCAAAAAGCAGAGGTACAGGAGGTAAACCCTCCCTTGCTCATTACGGTTTCAGTGAGTGATCTTAACTCAAGCATTTCTAATTAAAATGTAAAGATCATTAGTATGCTGCATTAATAGAGGTTTTTCTTTCAACTCAGAATGCTCCAATGGAAGTGCCAGGCACACTCTTGCACCTACCGGTGCTGAACAATTGCTGCTCTTGGCAAGGTCTCAGAACAGGCGGGGGTTTCTGTCTGCTACCTGAGCTGCTGGTGACAACTGCAACTTATGTTAGGCTCAGGGGCAAGGAAACAGGAGGCAGGACTGGAAATGCCAAGAGGAGAAAGAAACTGCAAAGGCAGCTTTTTCCTTCTTACTGCTACCAGTCTCCCAGCTCTGCCATTGCTGAATGGCTGAAAGACACAGAGGCATGCTAAGACCAATAAGAAAGGCCTTAAATAATATGTTAAAATTATTTACCCCTCCTAAAATGTTGACATGTATCTCCATATGGTGGCAGATTATTTTTTTTTCCTTTTGGGCTTGAAGAATTCAATTATCTATATAATCTCCATACATACAAAACATTTTAATATGTTTTATTATCTTTTCCTGATTTTTCTACTGCTTTTGGGTTTTTTGTTTTGTTTGTTTTGTTTTGTTTTTGAGACAAGGTCTCACTCTGTTGCCCAGGCTAGAGTGCGTCATCACAGCTCCCCACAACCTCCAACTCCTGGGCTCAAGCAATCCTCCGGCCTCAGCCTTCCGAGTAGCTGGGACTATAGGCATACACCACCACACTTGGCTAATTTTTCTAGTTTTTGTAGAGATGAGGTTTTGCTATATTCATTAGGCTGGTCTCAAACTCCTGGCCTCAAGTGATGCTCTTGCCTTGGCCTCCCAAAGTGCTAGAATTGCAGGCATAAGCCACGGCTCCCGGCCCTCTACTACTTTTGATTTGACATTTTAAGTTGAGACATTAACTGCTATTTGGTGGTAAGAAATTTTAATTTTAATGGCTAAATTATTTCATTTTGAATATGAAAATTTTGATTAATTGAATCTTTAAAGGCATATTATGTATGTGTAGGAATTAAATGGAGAATTTAACCCACAGCTTGTAATACTTTCAGCTTGTTTTATACGTATGGTGCCAATAAGACTAAATTGAAGAGACAAAATAAAGAGCAAGTTAAAATATGAAGAGCTAAGTGAATATCCTGTTACTTGGCCATAATGTCAGAACATTAATGCAGGGATTTAAGACAAATCAGAAATAAGAATTATTTCAATGAGGTCTTGGACACTTTAGGAAATATAGAAAACTTTTATTAATTTATTACTTCTGTGTACTATTATCTGAACTGCTAACCCATTTCAATTAGGGTACAATATAATTAGTATTTCTATTAAAGTATTTGAAACTGATAAAATAAAAATGGTTTCTTCTATAATCATGGTTACTGTGTTGCCTGGGGAAAACCATTATTTGGGTTATTTGTGATTTCAAATTCAGTTAGACTCAGTGGCAAATACTCATAATTTACATATACATTTTTATGCCTTTTGCCTTACTGATTAACCATGTTGAACTACTTGAAGAAGAAATATGAACATTGACTTTATACTATGGTTTTATATAAAATTCACCCAAGATTTAGAAACTTTGGAGACTTTGAAGACTCACACTATGCTGTGACAGGAAGTAGAAGACTATTATTTCCTAGCACACATTTAAGAAGGTGCTGGGTTTTAACTGGCATCATAAATTCGATGCTCAACTCCACGCATGATTGTTAATAATTTGAAGGCATCAAGATACTCCTCTGCTTACTATGGCAGAAAGAAAGTGGTAGAAGCAGAGTTGAAGTCTAGGAAGAAACATATTACAAATAACTTCCATAATGAGCGCAGATATTGTTCAGTTTTTCATTTAGATAAAGTTATTAGAATATATTAGGGTAGGCCCAATTACTGTTTTCTTTTCTAGTGAAGATGATTTGTTAACTATAAGTCAATGGATTTAATTGTCATACTTTTATAAGACTTTAAATATAAGCATTTATAAATCAAAAAATGTTAGATCATATATTCTACTGTTATCATGGCTCATATGCAAATGCTGGCCCATTTACTAATATGTGTGAGAATGTATAATGACCGAGGGATTCCCTCTGAGATACTGAGAATTAATTAGCCCGGTAAGCCAAATGTAAAAGTTCTGTGAAAGAAGACCTTGGGTACACAAATGGTCAATTTGCTCCAAGTTGAGCTTATCAAAGCCCACAAAACCACAGCCCATTAGAACAGTGATTATCAAACTTGAGTATGAGAGTCACCTGGGGGCTCACCTGAGCGTCACCTGTGCTCCACCCTCAGAGTTCCCAACGAGTTCCCAGGCAATGCTGCTGCTCTCTCGGGAACACATTGTGAGTACCACTGCATTAGAAGATGTCTATGAGATTAAAAAAAGAAAAGATTTCTTTGCCTTATTTTAGTTTCCATGTGGGCTAACTTTTCTTGTGAAGCTCATCAGAAAAAATAACCTTGGCATTTGGTAACATCACTACAAGATGCTATCTGCAATAATTTTCACTCCAGTTTGGGTTATATAGATATCCCAACAAACATGTATTACCCATATTGAAAATATATGTTTTTATAAATGTGTAATATCTCTTTCTATCATCTATCTATCAAATTATATAGATTTATCTATCATCTATCAAAATATAACTTTATGCTGGATTTGTTTGAATTCTGTTAAACCCCTAAATACTTCAGCAATTTTGACTTTGAAATTGGAGATGGTAGTTGGAAAAGGATAGGCAGTTGGAGGAAAATCTCTAAGGATTTAATTCCACAGTTTTCCCAAGTTGAACTTAGTGACTGTCATCACCTTTTACAGAGAGAATTGGTAAGGGCAATTCACAGGTGGATCTTAAAGATTTCCAATATCTTAAAAAATTCTGTCCTTTAATAAAGATGCTTCAGCATGGAGATGTTCTAATCTCTGAGACCGATATTTTAAACGTCTAAACTGTAGTTATATGTAAACAGTTACTTTGGGTTGACTCACCTACGTGTTTGGTTTCCTTTCCTTTAGACTATGTACTTTCTAATCAGTCCTTCTCAAACCAAGCATAACTTTAAATTTATAATCGGTAGCACAGTCCTAATGTCTGTAAAACCCTGCCTGAAACTGGGTTGGTGTGAGCAGATGTCAGGCGAAAAGCTGTGGAGCATCTTTGTGTGCGCCCACTGTTCCTCATTGTGGGCTGCTCTGGAGCTGGCACGAGGGTTCACACTCTTTCTGCCTCTCTAGCTCCCACCTGCCCGCACTTGATTAGAGATTTAAAGTTCAGGGAGCATTATAAGGGGCAGGCTTTATAGCAGAGAATAGTACCCTGCCCTCCCCGCCGGAGTCTGAGTGTCTGCTCTCAGTGGGTGGAGAAGGCCCTCCCTGTGGGCGCTTTGCCCACCTCAATGCTGTCTCCACATCTCGTATTGTCCGGAGACAAGCTAGGCAAATAGCTGAGGCTCCAATTATTTGTTGGAAGATTGCCTTGGTTTTTTTTAAGGTTTTGGCATTTGGGGTGTGGCAGATTAATGTATATTTCTGAAAGTTCAGCACCTTGTGTCTGCTAAAAACTTTTAAATCTTTATTTGATTAGAAACTACAAGGGTGTGATGGTAGTGGAATTTTAGTTGTATACACAGGCATGGAAGTAACTTAAAAGGTGGAGATTATATTCATGAGGAGACTGAGAACGATTCTAAAAAAGATGACACAAAAGCAGGTTGAAACACACATATGTAATTATAATAGCTATACATGTACTTGTATAACTTTCAAACACACACTTTTGTGCTTGTGTATGAAAGTATTCAGCGCATATTTTTTTGAAACTTTCTTTTTTGACTTAAAAGTGCATAGTGAACATTTGTCCAGCTTGGTAAATACACATGCACCTTGTTCATTTTTTTTTACCTTGTTAACTTTAATAGTGGTCTGATTATCCATTGCGTAGTTGGATTCTGATTTAATCAATGCCCTTTTGATGCACTTTTATTTCTTCATTTTATCGCTATAGCAAATGATATTGCAATGAACACGTGCATATGTCTTCGTACACATGTAGGAGTATTTCTATACGATGGATTTCTCAAACCTAAAATTTCTGGGTTTAAATGTATGCATGCATATTTGGAATTTTGAATTATTGTTCTAATTGTCCTTTAAAATCCTTCTATCAGTCTCACCAACAATATTCAAGAGTGACTTTTTTCACTCCTCATCTACTAGATATTGTGATCAATGATAACTGGTATAGAATAGATATGTCAATTTACATTTATCTGACTAATATTTAGGTTGTCATCTTCTCATGTTTATTTGCCTTTTTCCCATAGATATCTTAATTGTACCTGCTGATTATAAAAATTATTTTCCTAAACAATATTCTAATATTTGTAGTTTTATTTTACATGTTTATACCATTAAACCCATGGAATATAGTTTTGAATAAGGCGTAAGGCAGGAGTCTAAATTTATTCATTTTCCAAATAAATAGCAAATTCTTCCAATGCTATTTATGGGCTAAATAATATAGTAATTTGAATTGCTACCTGCATAATATAAATATTTATCTTATGCCTGACAAGCACCTGAGTACTCTTCCATTCTATCTGAGCCAGAAACTTCATCGTCAGCCAGTCTTTTTTCTGGCACAGATTGTAGGAAGTGCACATTCTCCACGGAAGAAACAGCATGTGCACGGGCTCAGAGAAATGGTCAGTGTGCTTGGGACATGCAAAATTTTCAGTGTTGTTGAAACTTTAGGAAAAAGATTACAAGCATTATTAGAAAGTCCATAGCAAAATCAATGAAAACTATTACCATACGTAAAACCCGATTCTCCTACAGAAGCATAATATTTATCCATTCTGATTTGTTTTAGATAATCCATACAAGGCCTATCTTAGCCCTTTGTCAGAAGGCCAATATGTTTAAGGCCAATATGTTTAGGTGCAATGTTTTATGAAAGCTTTCCCTTTTACTCATTATTGTTAGCTTTTCAAAGTAAACATTTTTATTATTTATATTTCTGTAGTATCCATCTCCCTCTTGGGAAGAAATAATGCTGAGGAAAAATATGCCGTGGGATTTCAGTGTTTGCATCTAATTCCTGAATTTCAGTTTCAATATTCTGATGAGGAGACTCTTTCCAAATTTATCTTTTTTGTTTGTTTGTTTTGAGTCCAAGCAGAACCTAAACATAAGATTATGTGATAGTGAGAGGTAGGTATATATGCAGACATAAATTGTATGTTATGGTTTTTGTCATTAATTTTTCATACTTAATGTTAACTTTTTGCAAAGCAAATACAGTGTCCTGTATGCTGAAACCTGTCCAAATCTTGCCCATTATGACTAGATTTTTCCATTGTGGTTATCAACCCTAATTCAAAATAAACAAACAAAAAACCCAAAACTCACTTTTTGTGGTAGAACATCATTCTCTTTTAATTCTCTTTTCTCGTTTTCTTCCTGTTAGGTATTCAGATAGCTGCAGGCAAGAAAAATACCTTCAAAAGTTGTTTTGACTTAAATCAGCATCATTTCCAAGGTTTAATCATTAAAATGTAATTAGGGTGTCATAATATGGACTTTCAAATATTGCTGATTGAAAATCCACATATCTCAGTGTAATCTAGGTTTTTCTAAACATCATGCCTCTCTACACCAAACAAAAAAATCAGCAATGTTATTTTTAGATCTACTAATAAAATCAACATACCCTTCAGCAACTTCACAATATACACTAAAAGCAATTTAAGATTTTTTGTTGTTGAATGGGTGAATGTTTAAGGGCATTTCCTTTCCTTTTCTTTTTTTTTTTTTTTTTGAGACAGAGTCTCACTCTTTTGCCCAGGTTAGAGCGCCATGGCGTCAGCCTAGCTCACAGCAACCTCAAACTCCTGGGCTCAAGCGATCCTTCTGCCTCAGCCTCCCAAGTAGCTGGGACTACAGGTATGCACCATCATGCCCGGCTAATTTTTTCTATATATTTTTAGTTGTCCGATAAATTTCTTTCTATTTTTAGTAGAGACGGGGTCTCGCTCTTGCTCAGGCTGGTCTCCAACTCCTGAGCTCAAACAATCCGCCCGCCTCGGCCTCCCAGATTGCTAGGATTACAGGCATGAGCCACCGCGCCCGGCCGGCATTTCCTTTTCAATATCACACACAGAATTGGTATTCAAATTACTGAGAAAATCGGACAAGGAGTGTGAGAGAATGCTGTTTATAATAATTGGTAGCTTCAGAGTCCTACATTGGAGCATCATGTATATATGCCAAATTGTTGCAGAAATACACAACTTGTTGTAAAGTTTTGGACATTTTCCATATCCAGTGCCAGACTCCAGAAGGGGTGGGCAGTCTGGACCAGAAGCAAGTAAACAAGTCACTAGAAAAAAACACTCATTAGAAAGACTAACCTCTGAATAATGGTATCTCTGAGCTTTGAGAAAGGTCAATGTGGGTTTGACGAAATACTTTAATACTCCCAGTGACACGTAACCATCCTTAGGTATAATAACTCAGTTTTGTTTTGTTTTGTTTTATTTTGTTTTTTTGGCATTGATACCTAGAAATACAACCTCTGGGATGGTGCCAAAGGTTTTACTGTCGTGGTGGGGGGTGTATTAGTTGGAATTGCTGGCTTGAGAAATTTAACCATTGTTCTCAAGTAGAGAATCTGCTTTTTTATCTCTCTTCTGGTTCTGAAAAAAAAAAAAAAAAATCTGTGCTAGTTTCTTTACAGAAACTATTGTGTTTTTTCTTACTGGTAGACTTGGAAAGTAAATCAGAGAGTGGCTCTCTCGGTACTGAGATGCCTAAAGAGCCCAGAGGAGACGATGACACAGTTGAAATAAATTGCAACAGGACTTCATAATAATCACTTACATGAACACCAAATAGTCAAGTTGCAGCTTAGGTTGAAAGTTTGGGGGTGTCTGACACTTGCTTTTTACCTTTCTTTTTATTAAAGGAAGGTGAACAGGGTATGATGTTTCTTGTTTTTTGGAAAAGTATTAGATCTTGTAAATTATGGTAGGGTGAGCATGGCAGGAAAAGGAAAAATATAATTTTAAGTATAATGGTGCATGCTGGAAACACAGATTGGCAAGCATATGGGGTTCTGGCATCTGGACAGAAGCCTTCATAACCATCTGCTTCTCGGAGGTTACTTTGGCAATTTTGTAGCAATTCCAGTGTTTCACAGGTCTGGGCTAAGGATTTTTAGCAAGCAGCTAAAGAGGGCACAGGTATACAGAGGCAGTTACTTGGAGCTTCTGTCTACACATTAGTTTCATTGTTCTGAGTATTAAGTCACCTTAAGATGGTCTCTGTGCCAGTATTTCATTATGATAGCAGCAGATGTTATTCATACCTCATGCTAATATTTTTCCCTATTTTATTCGCCAGGTGACACTCATTTTTTGCCTTGAGAATGAATTCCTTCTCCTGGCTCTGTGAGATGTGAGAATTATGTGAAGGGACTTGAGTTCTCATGTGCTCTGAAGTGCAGAGACATAATTGGTAACCTCTAGCTCTCCTTGCCATTTTTATTTTACCCAATGTTCCTGGAAATTTTGAGTTTCCACATGTTTTAGTAGCTATAATGGTGTCACATAATGTTCTAATAAGACCTCACATGCACAGAAAGTCATTTAATGCAGGGCCATTATGATTAATCATGAAGCAAAATATTGACTAGCATGATGCATTATGGATTAAATTTTCATATCAATTTTCATCACAAAAATACTATTTGTTGAGTATTTACAATGTGTCTGATAATGGGAAATATTTTAAATGTAAAAATTGTTAATACAAAGATGTGAATAGAAGGGCTTGTGGGTGAAAATGAAAATGGTACAGCCCTCTGAAGGAGCATTTGGAAATGTCTTTTCAGCATCTTAAATGCATGTGTTCTGTGACTACTCACCCATTCCTCAGTCCCTGGAGGACTCTATTTTATCTATCCTACAGAAATATTACCACATATACATAAGGCTATGTATGCTAATTGCAAGATGATTTTTAATGGAGAAAAATTGAAAGCACCCTAAATGTCAGTTAATAGAAAAATGGTCATACATGGAATACCACATAGCTATTTTAAAAAGTGAAGTAGATTTGTAAGGGCTGACATGGAAAGATGTTCATGGCCAACTTTTTTTTTGAGACAGAGTCTCACTCTCTTGCCTGGGGCGAGTGCCGTGGCATCAGCCTAGCTCACAGCAACCTCAAACTCCTGGGCTCGAGCAATCCTACTGTCTCAGCCTCCCGAGTAGCTGGGACTATAGGCATGCACCACCATGCCCGGCTAATTTTTTCTATATATATTTTTAGCTGTCCAATTAATTTCTTTC
>RJWJ010006216.1:0-63758 GCA_004363605.1 Indri indri
CTTCTATAAATGAGAAAAAAAAAAAAAAAGGTGCAAGAAACACCAGCCCCAAAAATCGAACCAATACATCTGGGAAATACTTGAGTTAATATAAGTCAACACAGAGGGAAAAGAAAATGATTAAAGCAACTATAAAGAAAGAAATAGAAATAGAGGATAAATTGATATCCAACCTGAAAGAGAAGCCTCCTCTGTACCCCCAAAAATAGAACAGGAAAAATATTTGAGGATATAATGCAGAAAATTTTTTCCATACTCAAAGAACACTTGAATCTGCAGATTAAAAGGGCCCACTCTATGCCAGAAAAGGTCTGGGTACTTAAAAAGGGGGGGGGCACTTTAAACTAGGAAAATTTGATACAGAACCATCAACAAGAACTCTTGTTGATGAAGAAAGGATTCTTTAGGCATCCAAGAGGAAAACCTAGGGCCTGATAGGGGAAAACTATAAGCCTGGCTTCATTCTTCCAAATACCAGCACTGAATGCCAGAACATAAGGAAAGAAGCCTGCAAGGTTCTGCGGGAAGGAAAAGGTGACCCAAGAACATCACACCCAGCAAGCAGTCCTTCACGTACAGAGGGGTAACAGACAAAAGAATTTGGGGATCATAGCACCAGTGAATCCTTCTGCAGCGGCAAAACAGGAAAAAAAACCAAACACGTGACAATGAAGTACAGCCAGTCAAGAAATTGACCAAAGTAGAGAATTAGTAATGTGAAAGTCTTGATAAAAGGACTAGCGATAAACAGTGAATACAATTAAATGTAGAATAAGGACTAAACCTCTAGGGAAATAAATGGATGAAAATTGGAATGTAGATGCTATAGAACCAAACAAATTAAAAATTATAGAAGCATCAAAATTGGGAGAGAAGAAGAAGCATGAGAGTTCTAGATCATCTTGCCACCTGGCAGGAAGTCAGTCAAAAGCACCCACCCAACATTTCTGTTAATTTTCATCATCTATTATTTTTCACCAATCTTGGAATGATCTTTTAGGAACTAACATATCTTGTCATTCAGAAACTAATATTTGAAGTTTATTAGTTTCACCTGAGTTCCTTTCTTCTGTTAAATTCGAGCAAAACTAAGCATAATGCTTGTAATTATTTTTAAAACTATGCATAATATGATGATGTTACTCCAAAGTTATTTATGATCTCTCTCTCTCTCTCATTATTTTTGGATGGCAATAGTAATAGTAAAGTAGCTAATTCTTATTATGGGCTCACTATGTGTCAAACACTATCTTAAGTACTTTACATGTATCTACAAATTTAGTCCTTATAAGATCCCTAAGGAGTAGATAGTATCATCACCCCCATTTTACAGGTAAGGAAACTGAGGTGTGGGGATGACTCCCACAGTTACACAGATAGTAAATGTGAGAGCTAAGAGTCAAACCCAGGGATTTGGGCTCCAGAGTCTTTGTTCTTAACCGTCACTCTATATTGCTTCCCCACAAGTGGGTAGCTAGGTCATTTGTTGCTTTCCTTGTACTTGAATGACACTTTAATCATGTGTCATTAAAAAAAAAAAAAAGCTATTACAAAAAAACAAAAGAGCTTCTACTTGGAAAACAAGATGAATACTCCCAGGTATTACAATTACTGAGGCCAACAGAGTGGAGCCTAAACCGTCCTGGCCCCCTGACTAATATAGGCAGACTCTTTGGTCGGGGGGCATTAAGGGAATTAACTCCTTAACAACTAGTGTGGGCTTTGGAACAATAGGTGGTCTGAAACTTTAATGATAATCACTGCAAAGAGGTGAATTGCAAAGAGGAGATTCAAAACAGCATATCTGTGTTTTATTGGCTCTGGGCAGATTAGCCGGAGGAAATAAGGATCCTTAAGGGATAACCTCTGTGAGAGGAGAAAATGTGCAATAAAACAAGAGGTGGAAGGAGTCCCAGGTGCAAGCGGTCACACATCCAGGTTACTGTATCTCTTAGCAATTTGCTGGGCTGACACGGCTTCCTTTTAAATGACATAACTTAACCAGCGTGATCCATCCTGCCGTCAAGGGCTACATAATAAGGGTGGTAATGGGGGCATCTCCCGGGACGGGGGAGGAACAGCTGTGTGTGTCACCTGGGAATGGCACCCACCTATAAATCCCATCTCTTTGACAACGATTCTAAAGTCCCCCTGTCACTGTCACTCACCCACAAAATTAATGACTAAAGGGGAGAAGGAGAGGAAATGCCTAGCCCCTGAAATAGAGAGAGAAAGGCTGAGAGAGGGACAGAGCAAGTTAATAAATAAAACAAGAGCCTGAAGGGAAGAGCTGCTTTGTCAGAATATAAATATTTCCCTTCCCCTTTTATCTTTAATGTAGTGTGAGAAGCTTATTAAAGGGAAATGCATCTCCGTCCCTGGAGCCCTTGCACAAGCCTTGAGGTAGGGGGTGAGGGGGGCTGCCTGCAGAACGGGGTCGCCTCGCCCCACGCTTCTAAACTCTTCCCTGCTGAAAGTGAGCGCATAGTGCAGAGCAATGCAGAAGGGCTGAGGAAGGAAGGGAGGCCATCGTGGCCACTAGGATCTTATCTCGATGGGCCTGGTGTCACGTTATGTTAATCGCTGGGAGATGCTGAGAGACTGAGGATGAGGAATGCCTGTCTGCTCAAAGGCTTGGCCTGAGATTCCAAGAAGCTGACAGTGCTAGACTCACCCTCTGTTCCATGAGAGAGAACAATATCCAGATT
This sequence comes from Indri indri, assembly GCA_004363605.1. Taxonomy (NCBI): domain Eukaryota; kingdom Metazoa; phylum Chordata; class Mammalia; order Primates; family Indriidae; genus Indri; species Indri indri. The sequence goes on from RJWJ010006216.1 coordinate 2,709, forward strand.
TAGACAAAAGAGAATTTGTCTGTCTGTCGGGGGCGGGGGCGGGGTCCTGTGGATATTCCTCTGAGGAGCCGTCCATGGCTGTACATGTCGCATCTCCAAGAAGACAGCCAGCATAGGCAGTCCCAGCGTCAAGCAGACAAAATCCTATTCCAACAGCACAGAAGATGTTTGTCCTCCACATCTCCTTCCTAAAAGCCCTAGAAGGAGGATGGGACATTGAGAGCCTGCACACCAAGGCAGGCTAGCACAGAGCCTTGCACGCATGTCCAGTGAGTCTGAAGGGCATGACACAGGCACTGTGCTGGGCTTGTTCACCACTGTATCCTGTGGGTCCAAGCATGGGGCCTGGCATACACGGTTTTGGATGGATGAATGAACATGCATTTGGACGCGATGAAGGTATCTCTTTTATTAGCCATTTTTTCTGCCTTTCCAAAAGATTTTCAGTTCTGTGAGAATGTGGATTCTTTGGGGCTATCACATCATTGCTGACCTTTTGGAGATATTCAACCACATGGTTACCCAAGGATAAGCTATCCATCCATCAGGTGCCAGTCTAGCAAAGACCCCCAAAGGCAGGGGTGGGGGAAAGGGAGGAAGAGCTAAAAATTGCTGCCAAAAGGTGCTTCTCCTTCATTCCTCTTGACAGCTCTCCCGGGAAGCTGGCCCTGGCTGCTTTACTCCTCTACCCTCACAGCAGACCCATGCATTTCTATTTCTACAGTGTAATCAATGGAGAGAACAGAAAGTTTTTAAGACTGCATTTCTAACTTTCTTTTGTGCTCAGACCAGGGCATTAATTTGTCTTCTTGCACTTAACCAGGGTCTACTGCCATTGCAAGCCCATTAGGCACCAGGTAATCATTCCCGTTGTAGAACGTACTTTGCGTCCTCATTCAGGCCCTCCATCCTACCCATTTTTATGTCTTTTGGGGTCTCATCCTCGCTAAGTTTGTGTGCGTGATTCCCTTTCCCACTGAACCCCATGAGGTTGGAATAAAGACCCAGCCACACATCAGAGGGCTCGAATCATTGCTATTCCACCACACTCACCACTTTCAGGACAAATTACATCTTATGGCAATGTCTATGTTACAGGGAAGTGTATAATTCAGGGGCAGTGAGCCACTCTTAGCTGGTTCCTAGGGAATTCCTCGCCCAACGTTCTGAACGTTACCTGGAAGCTATCGGCAATGCCTGATTTAACATTCCACCTCCTGCCCAGGCCCCATCCAGCTTCCCCTCGCCCTCAGCCACTTTGGGGCCCTGGAACCTTGAGAGGCCCTGTTTCCAATGTCCCCACAGCAGCATGGAGGAGGAGGCATGGGGGCGGGGTGGCACACATGTATCTGAGGGGCGGTTGTGTGGGAGAGGAATTAAATGTGTACTGTGAAGATCAATGGAAGCCTTAGGGAGGCAGATTTCAGTTCAATATAATGAAGGACTTTCTAACAATTAAAGCTGTCCAAAAAATGAAACGGGAACGTTTAAAGAGAGTCCTGTCTCCCTGGAGTTCAGCAGAGCTAAGATCCCTCCAGCCATAACTGCTCGTTGGCCAGGGGCACACACACCTGACACGTGTCAGTGTGATCAAGTGGTGCCTCCCGTTCTGGAGCCAGACGGCCTGGGTTCAAATCTCCATCCTAACAGTTATTCGCTCTATGGTCTTGGGCAAGTTATTTAGCCTCTCTAAGTCTTCATTTCCGGATCTAAAACATGCAGATAAAAACATATTAGACCTTCTGGGCAACTGGGAGGGTTTCATGTTTATCAAAAGAATCTGTGTTTTTTAAACAGTAAGATGGTATTCTAAGCCTTTGGGTGCTCAAAGCCCAAAAAAAGTCATAAAAGAGAGGCCACCATTTTTCACTTGCTACAACATAAAATAGCATTTTTGTAATTAATTGTGGTTTTTGGTTTGTTTTAAACACAGTAAAGCAGACTTTATTCATGGGGGGATCATGGTGATAGGTGTAGGGACCACTGCAACAGGGTCTTGTGGTAGGGGAGAGAGATTGGACTCAACCCTGTAATTAACTGTTATTTTACATACATACATAAACACCAACATCAGTGTTTAAGCTTTCAGAAATTGTAATGAGGAGAATGATTTTAAACCAAGTTTAACTGCATAGGGTAAAGAAAAGTAGAAAACAACAACTTATTCAATAAATATTTTTAAGCACCAACCCAGTACAAACCTCCTGGGAAATACAAATATGGTTTAGCTGCAGATGCAGCCTGCCAGGGGCTTACCATGTAGCAAATAACTGCTTTTGACCCTTCCACTTGCAAAAATGGGCAGTGTTCCACAAGCCCTGTAAATCTAAAATGATCTGCAGGGCATTTTGAATTGGCTTGTATCCCAAATGAAATAGTCAGGACAATAATATAAAGCAAAGCTAAACATGGTGAAAAATGTATCATTAGGACTTGAATTTTTTCCCGTTTTCCATCAGAAGTTCAGCTTCTCTGAAGATTGTGATCATGTTGATAAACTCTATGCGCATTGCCTAGGAATGAAAAATAACTTTTTTTTCTTTTATTTATACCTAGCAGAGTTTTGGGTTCTGAAAGACCTATGCCTTAAAAGGACATGGGTGGAAAAAACACACAGGATGCCCAAAATATCTTTTCTATGGGGGGTAAGCATCCAGATTTGGAAAAGAAAGCTTTCTCTTTAGCAGCGCTTGTGGTCTGCAGCAACTTACAAATACCCATCTCGTCAATTCTTTGGAAATATTTAGATGGAAACGTGACTTTCCTCTGCCCTGCCATTTCTTCAGGATTTTCACTCTCAACTGAGCGCAGAGGATGCTAGCAGACTTCTGAGAAACCAGAAACTTTAGCTCCTATCTGCCTAGACCAAATTGCCTCTTTAAACTGTTACCAATAGTAATTGCTCCTTATTGAGCATTTACAGCATGCCAGGTACTAAGTGCATTCATTGTATTATCTCATTTGATTTTCACAATCCTATGAGGCGGGTGCTATTAAGATCACCTTTTTACGGATGAGGAAACTGAGGCCCACAGAAGTTGTTTGTCCAAAGCCACATAACTAACCAGCTACTGAACAAGGATTCAAATCCGCAAAACCTGGGCTCTCAACCATGACTCTCAAAACGCATCTCTAAAGAAAGTGGAGTCCCCACTATACCAAAACTAGGAGCTTTCAAAATAGTAATTGGAAAGAATACCTATCACTCCTAGCAGAAAAATGTGAGATGGTTTCTGAAAGGGACATCCCATATGCCTTACAGTGATCCAGCATCCCACCGACATCCGGGTCTTGTCATTCCCTTGGGCAGCTGGCTACAGAAGAGGTAGACAGAAACACATCTCCACTGAGGCTTCCACAAGAACAGGAGCTCAGCCTGTCTGTTTGCCCTCTAGGGGCTTTCTCCAGGCCAGACATATTTGGGTGTAGGGGGCTCATGCTGTTAGGAGCAGACCAAATTTCTTCCCTTGTCTTCTTTCCCTCCCACAAGTTTTTTTCCTTCAAAGAGAGAACTGGGTTCGTAGTCCTGTTCTTTTCCTTACTTGGACCTCTTTATACCTTGGTTTCCCCATCTGTAAAATGGGTCAAATAAACAGCCGCCACCTCAAAGGGGTGTGGTGAAGATGAAGACTCCAGGAGTGTGGGAAAAGGACATGCACAATGCATGACCATGGTAAGCACTCAATAAATGTTAGCGGTTAATAAAAAGAGTAATGATGGCCGGGCGCGGTGGCTCACGCCTGTAATCCTAGCACTGTGGGAGGCCGAGGCAGGCGGATCGTCCTGAGCTCAGGAGTTCGTGACCAGCCTGAGCAAGAGCGAGACCCTGTCTCTACCAAAAATAGAAAGAAATTAATCGGACAGCTAAAAATATATATAAAAAAAAATTAGCTGGGCATGGTGGCGCATGCCTGTAGTCCCAGCTTCTCGGGAGGCTGAGACAGTAGGATTGCTTGAGCCCAGGAGTTTGAGGTTGCCGTGAGCTAGGCTGACGCCACGGCACTCGCCCCAGGCAAGAGAGTGAGACTCTGTCTCAAAAAAAAAAAAAAAAAAAAAAAAAAAAGAGTAATGATACGACTAATACCAGACACTGGAATCAGTCAGCCACTTACTTTTAACTGTTCAGCTGGAGCTAAGGCAGGACATCACCAACCTTGGGTGCCAAAACACAGCAAGGCCAATATGGTCCTCAGAACTAGGGCTTTAAAATCATGGGTAATCTCTTGGAGCTGTGGACTAGCTTTATAAATTTAAGGCTAGGGGAAGAGGAGGAGTGAAATTTCACAGGTAAACCAAAGCCCCGTTTGCTAGAGTGAGAAGTCTGTCGCTTCTTTTGTTTATCTCTTCTCTAAATGTTTCCTCTCCCGCCTCCTGGGCTGTTTTCAAAACTCCTCTGTTTTGGTAGCAGCTCTTCACAAGTCTGCTGGAGGCCACAGAAACAGGCCAACAGTCCTTTCCCCAGCTCCCACAGCCAGCAGAGACTGCCAAGTCCCTCCCCTGCCTCTGGGGTCAGGCTGGACCCTAACAGGGTCTCAGTAACCCCTGTCCAGTCCGTTCCTGACAAGGCCCAGCTGTCAGGGGATGGCTCGGGCTACGGACAGCAAGCAGAGCAGCCGCTCACCAGCTTTCCGTGGGGCTCCCGGGCATAAGCCACGCTGGAAGCCCCTCGCTCAGGCCAGTCACTCAGATCTTTCACTCTGGAGCTCACGCAAGACATTTCCAGTTTGAGGTGAGCAGGAAGCAGAGAGAATAAAGTTGGGCCATTATGCACAAGGTTCTTGGATAACACAGTCCCAAGAACCCAAACATGTGGATTCAAGTTCCAGTTCTTTCTGTGAGCCCTTAGACAATTCACTCCATCTTGGGCTTCAGTTTCTCACCTGCAAAAAAAGGGGAAGGAATTATTGGACTCTGGGGTCACTTATGAAAAATAAATCCCTGACCCATTCTCCAACTCAGTCCCTGCTTTTTAAGTCACAGGATAGGCTGGCTCTGAGCTCAGTGCCAAAGTCCCATTATAATTTTGAGACCAACTCAAAGTCGTCTCAAAAAAACAGATTCGTTTATTAATGAAGACTAAAGATCCATAAAGGCAGGGACACATATGCCCAGCACTTCACACAGTGCTCGACACACGGTAGGCTCTAAAGACATTTTTTTAAATGAGCAAAGGCCATGTGGTTTTATGATACACTTTCAACTTGAGCTGTACCTTACTTATTCATTCAATCATTCCTGCACACCCGTTCCGCGCTTGGCACCCCCCTCACTGCAGTGGGACTGCCTAGGGTGTAAATAAACTTCTGTGACTACTTATAAACAAAATAACTGGTGACTGAGGCAGGGAATTAAAAGCAAGGAGAGATTCCTCAACATATTAATGAGAGAGTTAGCTAAAAAATAAAGGGCTTCTCTGTTCCCATCCCAGAGGCTTCCGATAGCCAGCATTCTAATAAAAGTTGCTTTAACCAGCTTCACACTTTGAAAGCCAAAATTAACACCATACAACGGAATGCCCCGAATAAATTCAGAACGTAAGACCTGAGCCAGGGAGGACTCAGATTTACTCATGAAAAGGAAATCTCAAAGCCCTCTTCAGTCTCAAACTAGCGTACCCCGCCCTCTCTCAACCACCTCTTCACTACGACACCCCTCTACGAGACCCGGCCAGGTTACTCAGGCCCAGCCACTGCTGGGCTCCTCCCTCAGGTAAAGCTATTCTGAAATTAAATCACAAAGAGGGGCAGCCAGTCTGCAATGATCTGTGTTTATTTAGTAAATGGGTTGATTGCCCTCATTTGTGGAGATTAAGGGTTAATTTCCCAATGCAAAGAGAACCGATATCTCCAAGGGCAGCCCCAGATAATTAAGAGGAAAAAACAAAATCCAAATGCCTCCCCACCGCCACCACCCCCACCCCTTCCCATCCAGTTTTGGCCTTTCGGTGGCCTCTCCAGCAAGGTAGCCACAGGCCCTGGGTTCACCGAGGTTCTAAGGAAGGATTTGGTAAACAAAGGCTTAGGAATTCTTTACGCCCCTTTAAACTGACATCTGGCAAATTCGAGATCACATAACAGTTTCTCTCCCCTCCCCCCTCCTGGCTTTGAAAGGCAAATGTTTTGAGGTTTGTATTCTCTCCCATTCACCGAGTTTTTAATCAAGTGGAGTCAAACCACTTTGTCTACACCTTAATTGAAGAGCCTGGCTCTAGAGTTTAAAGTACTATTTATAATAACAGGGAGGAGGCAGGGAAAGGGAGAGGGGAAAGGGGACTAAGTGGCAATGTGAAAGGCAAGAAAAGTGATGGGCAAGTGGCTCTTAAGGGCACACTCAGGGTACTGTGTGCCGCCTTCTCAGCACACGTCGTCGGTGGCTGAGACAGGCAGGAAGCTGCGTCAGAAACCAGGAGTAGAGACTATCTCGGCTTCCACATAACACACAAGAAAGTCCCCACTTGGAAAGTCCTAGCTTAGGCCAGGAACCCCAGAAAGAATCCTAGGCTATCAGAGCTGGGCCAGATCACAAAGCCCAGTTTCTTCCATTTACAGATGAGGTAACAGACCTCAAGAGGTGAACAGACTCGCCAGAGGCCAAAGGGCTGGTGGCTGGACCAAGACCCTAAGAATTCTTCTCATTTTCCTGGCTGTCACTGAAGTCTTTCCTCCGTTCCTCTGGAGACAGAAATGTACCACATCCATCTCAAAACACACTTCCATACACCTGGGAAGATGGTTAAATGACTTCATATACTTTTTCAAAGGGAAGTGAGCAAACATTTTCACCTTGTCATCTCATCAGCTACTTTGGATCCTGGCTGCGCACTGGACTCACTGGGAAGCTTTCGAACAGACTCTCTAGGGCTGGGACCCAAGAAGTCGGCTTTTTAAAATTAAATCTCTCTATAACCACCTCCTTCCTCCCCTTCGAGAATCACCTTCCTACCTCATTTGGGTTACTCTTCATACTGGTTCCTTCATGCCACTTAGTTTAGTTTATGCATGCCAAGTTTATGTTCGACTTAAAAACAATAGCAGTGCCTTGTGGACAAGTGATTGGCTTGTGGTCTGTCATGATTCCCAGGTCTTTTGTCCCTAGCTAGCCCTTCATCCTGTATCTCTGCCATTTATAGGTCTTTATTTTTACTGAACTTCATCTGACTGATGAATTGCACAATTTGATACAACAAATCGAATGTCTACCTTGTGAAAGGCAAAGAAGAAAAATAAGACATAGTTCCCACTCTCAAGGACCTTTTGAATAAATAGGTGGAGTAAGAAGGCACCAAAATAACTAAAATACAAGAGAGAATACAGTAATGTCAACAGATCTCTCAAAGAAAGGTGGCAAAAGAAACTGACATTTGATGAGTGCCGACCGTGTGCCAGGCATTGTGATAAAATAGGATTAGGCTTGGCTGTGAGGCACAGGAAAACCTAATAATGCTGGCTAAAACAAGACAGAAGTTTATTTGAGAAATCCAGAGGTCTCCTGGGCAGTCACTCTCAACTGCAGTCCTCGGAGGTATATTCTCAAATTCTTTATCCAAGCCGTTGAGCGAGACGAAGGTGGCCGCATGACGGAACCTCGCTAACCAGCCCTGAATGGACGCCTCTCCTGGGCTGGCGCTGACCTTCTGTCGTCAGCCATTTGCAGCTGTGGGCCAGTTCCCCGGGAGAAAGTCAGAAGAGACCTGTGTTTTCACCCTTTTCCAGGCCCCAGCACTGTCATTAGTAAGGTTCTCTGTAGTAACAGCCAAGCGGTTAGATGGCTTCATTCATGGGGATGGTAGAATTCCCAGGGAAGGAAGGGAGCCAGGAAACAGCTCCGGGTACCCGGTCTTTTTGTCTTCTCCTTCTGAAACAGGTGTTCCTTCTCTTCTTTCTTCCTTTCTCCCTCCTTCCCTCCCTTCCTCCCTTCCATGTTTTTCTGCTATGACAGGCCTCTGCTCTCCTGCCTTTCCTTCTATTGCTCGTGTTGCCACCGTCTGACTGCTCTCTCCACTCACCCCACCGCCTCGCAGCTTCCTGGTTTCTGCTTGTTCCTTTCCTGCTGGATGTTTCTCAGCTTCAGCCAGTCTACTTTACACTCAGATCCCCGAAAGAAAGGATCCGATTAGTTGGCCACTCTGTATCCAGCAGGCACAACTGTTGGACAGAGGTCTCATTCCAGACAACTTTGCGGCTGGGTCATATCTTCTATTCCAGACTCAGTCATCTGAGGTCAGGGTTCATGTGGTACAAGGTACAAGGATGGCAATGTCAGTCTGGGGAAATGCTATGAAGTCAACTGTGGGAGTAGCAGCTGTTACATTTCAGAATAGCCACTGTGACCTTATTGAGATTCATAAATAAGGTCCCAGACCCAACATCATATGATGCAACCAGACATTTATCCAACCACCTCTCCCTCTCTCTCTCTCTCTCTCTCACACACACATACACACACACACGTGCACATACACATGCACACACACACACACACACGTGCACATACACATGCACACACACACCTCGCACACCCCACGCATGTCATATTTCCTTATAGTTCTCACTATTTCCATCTTTCAGGCCAAAAGCTAATCAACTAGAGGGAGGACTTTATGGAAGATTAAAGACATCCTGTAAGATGACACAGTGACACAACGCACTGCTTTGGAATACGAGTCTGGGTCAGCAGTTCCCAAACCTGACTAATTCAAAAGAATCAGCCAGTATTTAAAAATTAAATCCCCAAGCCCCATGCCAGAGATTCTGACTCAGTATGTCTGAGGTGGGCTCAGGCTTCTGAAATTTTTTTATTTTTATTTTTTTTACTCCTCAGGTGATTCTGATGACCAGCCAGGTTTGGGCTCTACTGCTGTAGCTCCCATCTTTAATCTTCTAGAAGGTTCCCTGGAAGCTTTCATCATTATTGTGAGTCTGGTTCTAGCAGGTTCTCCTCCTAGCTCTCTGCTGTCATGACCTACCAAGATTCTCTTAGGGGAGAGCCTGATGTACCACCAAGTTTCCCACCTGCTCTAGTGAACAGGAATAGAACCCTTACATCCCCCAATCTAGATGCCCACTAGTGCAATTTCAGCAATGGGAATTAAATTGCTCCTTGGGAAATTAGAGGAAATTAACAGAAACTTCCAAGTTGGTTTGAAATCTGTATAGGTGTAATGTTTAGGGGTCACCACTAATCTGGGCTTACTATCCCAAGCCTAGAAATTCTGGGGCTTCTCTAAATTTTGGAGTGGCTTTTGATCAGATATATAAAAGGATAAAAATCAGTGATGCTAACCATAAAGACATCAAGAAGCAGTGCAGTAGGAAGTGAATAATGTTATATAGATCTAAGTTTTAGTCTAGTCTGGCTACTATAAAAAGGAACTTATATCTTGAACATCACAAGGTTTTCATGAAATTAGAGATACTGTACCTAAAGTGCTTCATACTTTATGAATGGTAGTCATTATATTTGAAATATAATTATTTTTAATGCTCAAAATAATTTAAAGAGCATATGATCTATAAACCCAGTGCTGTACTAGAGCCAGATCTTAGGGCCTTGTGGAGCTGATTAGGTGCATCTTTTCCAAACTCCAAGTTCAGTGACATCATGCTGTCTTGACATCAGCCATGGTAGCAGTATTTACACCATGGAAATTGGCAAATGTACAGATCAGGGCTTTTGTTTTCCTGGAGAGTAAGTGGTTAAACATTTACCAGTATATCACTGTAAAAATTGCATACAATCTTAGCAAAGAGCCAGTTACAAAATATGCAGCCTGTATTTTATCTCTGTGATTTGCATCCATATAACCAAAGAAGGATCCTGCCCTGATGATTTTTTGCTGGTGGATCACAAAGCATTTTGTAAATATTACCTAATTAATTCTCACAACAACCTGGGGGAGCTGGGGAGGTTAAGTGACTTGTCTGAGGCAGGACAGGAAATCAATGGTGAAAAGTAGAACTAAACCAGTCCATACCAACCACCTCTGCAACCTGTATACATCAGTTCTGTACAGACCAGCATTGAAGAAATGCGTAGCAATCACCCACAAGCTTTTATCTCATAACCTGGACAGCCAGTCTCTTTATACAGATATGGTCCAAATGCTCTGTCCTTTGAGTACAGATTTGACTTCCCAGAATGGCCCACCCTCTGCATTTGGAGGTTTTTTCCAGAATTGATGATGGTCTTTTATTAATCAACTTCTTTCACATTCTTTCTCCCCTGAGTCCAATGACATGTGTTTGGAAAAATGGTTAGCCTGAATTAGGGTTCTGTTGTGACCCTAACAGATGCAAGTGGCATCATATCCAATCAGTACTGTATTTTTATCTGTGACTTTTTCTCTGGGCTCCCCAAGGACAGAGACCGAAGAGTTGCTTCTCTCTGTGGCCTCATCTTCATAATACTCTCGGAATAAATGAACGAATATCCCTTGTAGTAAGCAGCCTCTGAAATGGCTCCCAATGTGTTTTCGCAAGGTATAGTCCCTGCTACCCTTTGAGTGTGGGTAGATCTAGTGACTTGCTTCTCACGAATAGCATACAGCAAAAGTGAGAAGATGTCACTTCCAAGATTAGATTGCAGAAAGATTGTGACTTCCATCTTGATTGCCATCTTTTACATATTTTTTCTCTTTTTCATTTTCTCTGTTTCAGCCCTTGCTCTGAGGGAAGCAAGGCACCACATTATGAGTGGCCTTATGAAAGCCCACAGGGCAAGGAACTGATCTCTCTGGCCAACAGCTAGTGACAACCTGAGGCCTGCCGACAGCCATGTGAGTTTGGAAGTGGGTCCTCCAATTGAACCTTGAGACAATCGCAGCCCAGACCAACACCCCGATTGTGGTCTTGTGAGAGACCCCAAGCCAGAAGGCCCAGCTAAGTGCACCCAAATGTCGGACATACAGAACTGTGACATACTAAATGTTTGTTGTTTGGGGATAATTTGTTATATAACGATATATAACTAATAAAACTCTCAACCGACCAGGGGAATGTTGGTCAAACAGATTCAGTGACTGAATCTGCCATATAAATCTTCTCTACAGCCTAGCATGTTCCTCCTCCTCTTCAATCTAGACATCTCTAACTTTCATAACACTTAGAAGTGTTTTAGGAATAAAAATGTTCCCATTTTTGGAATGACCTAACACCCCAAACAAAAATGAACACAAGTTGATGGCAACCTGGCAAATAGAAATTCCAAGTCCTCAATGTTATAATGTCAAAATTGGCTGGTAAAAGAGAGGCCAGAAAAGGAAGCATGTCCTAAAAGCTACCCTTTCTGGTCTTGCATGAGTAATTCTTGCAGCTGGTGTTTCATTACAACCACAGGATTGTGGCACCACGAAGGTGGCCATTTTCAAATCTGGCCTTACATCAGAATATAATTCAACTAGATAAACCTAGGAGTTGGCCAAAATAAGTAGTGTTTGAAAAATTGGAGCAATGAATAGCATCACTTTTCTGTGGGACCATATGACTATGACGTTAAGAAATAAAGGCCTTTGTTATTTTAAAGGGCAGGGACAAGTGGAAGTTTTGCAGCAGACAGTTAAAAAATTTTCCACCCTTGGCTCTCCAAAGAAGATACCAGTTAGTGGCTTTGGAGGTTGGGTGTGGAAGGTGTTGCTTGGAAAAGAAAATTAAATTGATCCTGGACACAATGTAAACCAATGTTACTACTTTTGTCATAGAGCCTAAAACAGATTATTTAGCCCCTTACATTGTGTTTTTCTTTGTTTGTCTTTTTTTTCCTTTTCTTTTTTTTTGCATCGCTCAGGAAAGCCCCTTACATTGTGAACTACTTTTTCTGAGCTACTCCCTTTTATTACTTAGCTCCTTAAAATCATAGCATTCTATATCAGGCAAGGCATAGCTATAGCACCCTCTCACAAACAGCAAATTCTTATTTTTTGGAATAATTTTGGATTCAGTTTTTTTAAAATTGTCTTTAAAAACAAACAATCTCTTTAAAAAATGCCTTTACTTCTCTGCTTTTTGCATACGTCCATCTGGGACAGAACCAGAGGACTCACATCTGTGACACTTTCCATCTGGGATAGGTTTTCTGCATCTTATGCATGGATTGTTTTTGAAATATTTCATTATACTTTTTTAAGGGCTTTCTTTTTTTTTTTCTTTCTAAATTATTATCCCGATTGCCTAACATCAGAGCTGTCTCGGGCACATGAGAAGTAGAAGCTCATCAACTAAACTGGTTTTAGTTGCGCTTGAGACCGTATTTTTTTTATCCTGTCGGTTTCCATTTTATTTGATGACAGTGCTTGGTATTTCTCCTTCAATAAGCAAAGATGACTTAGATCAGTGGCCTGATGAATAAGCATGAAAATTTGATTTAGAAAAGGAGGATATCCTGAAGCTCTTGGAGAGAAAAAAGGAATCTAACCCCCCACCACACACACTTTAAATGACAAAGCAAAGCAGCAGCATCGTCTTTTAATAACGTCTTTCAACGGAAGATCAACGCTCCCCAAGTTAGGTAATGGGAATAATAATTTAGAAAGAAAAGGGGGAGCCCTTTTAAAAATACAAGGAAGGAATGAAACATTTTAAAATCATTAATCCTTTATATTACCTTCAGGTAGATACCCCCAAAGGAAAAAAATAGTCCAGGTGTGAGGAGGAAACTGATGCTTAGAAGGAAAAAGGTGACTCCCGTTGAGGGCCAGGTGGAGGATGTGAGCAGTCTAACACCCTACTGTGGCGTAAAGGATTCTGTCCTTTAGAGCCATTAACAGAAGTGGGAGACGACAAAGAACTGTGAAGTGGAAGGAAAGATTCCCAGCAAACTCTCGTAATAGAAAATAAAAGGAAAAGAGGAAGCCAGTTTCCCACGGAAGGGAACCCAATTAACTATCTTCGATTTCAGAATCAGTTTTTTCTTGCTAGAGAAGAAACGCACCGGAGGCAACACAGGCAGTAATTTCTGCCAACATTCGACCTGATCAGAAATCCCTCAGAGCTCCAGCACCCCGAATTGGCAGAGGGCTCAACCAGGAATAACGTTTTTGAAACATAGGACTGATATGTGTGTGTGTGTGTGTGTGTGTGTGTGTGTGTGAGAGAGAGAGAGAGAGAGAGAGAGAGATTGATTTGATTTTTCATTTCTTTCTCAACATGTCACTTTCCAGCATGGGAGTTCATGATATTCCTGGCATCCCAGAGAGAAGGGGAGAAGCCCCCTGGACACTTCCGACCTCGCCGGGAGTAACCAGAGAGCCCGCGCGAGCGAGCGCCCAGTGCCCGGAGCAGCAAGACAATTTGACCTAGAACAAAAGAACGCTTGCCAAGGAGAATACGCTACCCAAGAACGAGGATAACCCCTCTTGTGTTTTGAAAACTCTGTAATGAGCAAATGCCCTGGTTTCTAATACGCATTTAAACTTTTCTACGCAGATTCTAAAAGGAGGATCAAATGATTGCTTCTGCAAGGAAGACGGGATCCCGAAAGGCCACACGCCGCACAACTAAGGAAAACAGGGCAAACCAAAGACGCGCTGTATATCATACAGACTGTTCCTGGGCTCTCGGTCTCAGGTTACTTTTATAACTATTCCCCCCAACGCTGTCTTAGTTTCCTTAAAACCGCACTAAAAGCCTCACCAGCTCCCCAGACCCGGCCGTGCGTGGGCGGGGTGGCCTGGGGCCCAGACTCCCCCCGAGCCCCGCTCCCGGGCCTCTCCTCCGAGGGGTCTGCACTTCCTCCCGCCTCAAGTCGTTCCCCTCAGCCCGACTCCGGTTTCTCCTCCGAAGCGGCCCCTCCTCCTTTTTACAACTGGGGGGAGGGGTGAGAGGGGACTGTGGCCTCACGTAGTCTGTTCGGGTCTGGGGAGAGAAAAGCGATCCACAAGGAGCACCCGCTTCTCGCCCGTTCTAAACCCCACATTTAGGATCCGGCTACCCAAAGGCCCCCGCGAAACCCAGCATTTTCAGCCCGGGCAGCGCTAACGTGACTCCGGGTCATGTCTCTGTCAGCTGAGGCGGTGTGCTATTCTCAGCTTCTCCCCGCAAAAGCCTTCGGCGAGTGCGCCCTCCTGCTCAGGAATGTGTGTTTTAGTATACCCGGAAGAGGAACAAATCTTTCAAGCAAATTCCCTTTCTGGAGGGTTTCCCCCCAAACGAATTCAGGGTAAAAGTTTTTCCTAACTTTTCCCTCCCAGTCCTCTGCCCCTCCCCTCAGGAATCCGCCCAGAGCGCAGCAGACACCGCCTCCCCCGCTCCCTCGCCCGCCCCTTCCGACTTCCACCCAATCCGGAGGCGGCTACAGAAAAAACAAAGGCCGCCATTGGGCCGCCCGGGGATTTGGGGGCCCGCCCCCGGAGTGGTTTGTGAATGGGGGGGTGGAGAGGGGGCGGGGCGGCCCGGAACCTGGTGAGCCCGACGCTTCTTCTGGCCACCAGCGCGACTCCGAGGCGTTAGTCGGCGCTCCCTCCCGGCGGGCGGCGACGGCGGGCGCCGGGACTCGCGGGCCAGGGCTGCGCGGTGCTGGAGAGGCCGGGTCCAGGCCGCGGGCACAGGGGCCTTCGGACGCAGTGTAACTGGATTTCCAAAAAGAACTCGCCGAGCTCTCGGTTCCAGGGCCCTGATCAGACTCAGAGCGAGAGCCAGTCGTTTGGCTGAAACCTGGGGCCAAGCTTTTGGGGCTGAAGAAGGAGCGGGGTGTGGAGGAGGCGGCGAAAGAGGAGGCGGCGGCGAGCGGAGCCTCTAGGCGAGAAGGCGGAGCAGCACCGCCGAGGCGGCGGCCGGGACGAGCAGGCGGCGGCACCCGGCTTTCGCTTGGCGGAGGCCGGACTTGGTGTGGGGGGCGTGCGCATTGCTGTGCGCTGGGGGTCGAGAGACTTGGGCAAACTTTGGAGGGTAACCGGAGACGCTTGTTGCTCCTCGCGGCAGAGAAAGCCGCACCGTTACGTCTCGGCGGGGAGGGCCAGGAGGCCTTCTTCGGCGCCCCGGCCCAGGCGGACGAGTTTGGGCCCGGAGCGGCAGCGCGAGTGCTGCGCGGAGGCGGTTGCGGCGCCCCCGCGGCTGGCGGTCTCGCCCCCGCGGCGCAGGCACACCAGCGGCAGCGCCCTCTGCTCCACGCCGCCCACGGCCAGGCGCCGGGAGGACTCTCATGCGCCAGGCGCGGCGGCGCCTCTCCGCATCCAAGCCTCTCCCAACCGTCTCGTCGCACTCGGGCTGAGAGCGCCGCTGCACCCGCGGCCGGCGATGCGGAGCCCCGGCGCGGCCGCGCCGCGCTCTCCTCTGGGCCTGTGCGCCCTAGTGTTGGCGCTGCTGGGCACGCTGTCTGCGGGCGCTGGGGCGCAGCCGTACCACGGCGAGAAGGGCATCTCGGTGCCGGACCACGGCTTCTGCCAGCCTATCTCCATCCCGTTGTGCACGGACATCGCCTACAACCAGACCATCCTGCCCAACCTGCTGGGCCACACGAACCAAGAGGACGCGGGCCTCGAGGTGCACCAGTTCTACCCGCTGGTGAAGGTGCAATGTTCTCCCGAGCTGCGCTTCTTTCTGTGCTCCATGTACGCGCCCGTGTGCACCGTGCTCGATCAGGCCATCCCGCCGTGCCGTTCTCTGTGCGAGCGCGCCCGCCAGGGCTGTGAGGCGCTCATGAACAAGTTCGGCTTCCAGTGGCCCGAGCGGCTGCGCTGCGAGAACTTCCCGGTGCACGGCGCCGGTGAGATCTGCGTGGGCCAGAACACGTCCGACGGCTCCGGGGGGCCGGGCGGCGGCCCCACCGCCTACCCTACCGCGCCTTACCTGCCGGACCTGCCCTTCACAGCGCTGCCCCCGGGAGCCGCAGATGGCAGGGGGCGCTCCGCCTTCCCCTTCTCATGTCCCCGCCAGCTCAAGGTGCCCCCCTACCTGGGCTACCGTTTCCTGGGTGAGCGCGACTGCGGCGCCCCGTGCGAGCCGGGCCGTGCCAACGGTCTCATGTACTTCAAGGAGGAGGAGAGGCGCTTTGCCCGCCTCTGGGTGGGCGTGTGGTCTGTGCTGTGCTGCGCCTCGACGCTCTTTACCGTGCTTACCTACCTGGTCGACATGCGGCGCTTCAGCTACCCAGAGCGGCCCATCATCTTCCTGTCGGGCTGCTACTTCATGGTGGCCGTGGCGCACGTGGCCGGTTTCCTGCTGGAAGACCGTGCCGTGTGCGTGGAACGTTTCTCGGACGATGGCTACCGCACGGTGGCGCAGGGCACCAAGAAGGAGGGCTGCACCATCCTCTTCATGGTACTCTACTTCTTCGGCATGGCCAGCTCCATCTGGTGGGTCATTCTGTCGCTCACTTGGTTCCTGGCAGCCGGCATGAAGTGGGGCCATGAGGCCATCGAGGCCAACTCGCAGTACTTCCACCTGGCCGCATGGGCCGTGCCCGCCGTCAAAACTATAACCATCCTGGCCATGGGCCAGGTGGACGGGGACCTGCTCAGCGGGGTGTGCTACGTGGGCCTGTCAAGTGTGGACGCGCTGCGGGGCTTCGTGCTGGCGCCTCTGTTCGTCTACCTCTTCATCGGCACGTCCTTCCTGCTGGCGGGTTTCGTGTCTCTCTTCCGCATCCGCACCATCATGAAGCACGATGGCACCAAGACCGAGAAGCTGGAGAAGCTCATGGTGCGCATCGGCGTCTTCAGCGTGCTCTACACGGTACCGGCCACCATCGTGTTGGCCTGCTACTTCTATGAGCAGGCCTTCCGCGAGCACTGGGAGCGCACCTGGCTCCTGCAGACGTGCAAGAGCTACGCGGTGCCCTGCCCGCCCGGCCACTTCCCGCCCATGAGCCCCGACTTCACTGTCTTCATGATCAAGTACCTGATGACCATGATCGTGGGCATCACTACCGGCTTCTGGATCTGGTCGGGTAAGACTCTGCAGTCGTGGCGCCGCTTCTACCACAGACTCAGCCACAGCAGCAAGGGGGAGACTGCGGTATGAGCCCGGGCCCCCGCCCCACTCTTCCTCCCCTACCCCCTTGCAGGGGGAGAGACTCAGTAGGGAAAGAACCGCTGGTGGGGGCTTGTTTCTGTAATCTTCTCCCCCGCCACTAAAAAGTGACCTGGAAGTGAAAAATTAGTTGCAGATTCTGGGCGAGGGCTGATTTGGAAAGGAGGCCTGGGTGGAAAGGCGTTTTGGATGAAAAGACTTCTGGCAAAGACTTGAAGGATGATGGTAATAATAATAACGACGATGTTAATCGTGAAAGGTACGGGCTGGCTTGGGCCTATCGAGAAAATTGAGACCAGCAGAGACCACTGTGAGTTCTTCCCAGCCCCGCCGCTGAACTGGGTCTGTGAGCCATCCCCCTGGCAGCAAGGCAAGTGGCCTGTCCTCACTCCTGTGAGGCCCAGGGAAAGGTACAGCTCTGTCTGCGGCCGCCTCTTTGTTGGGAAGAGGGAGGACCTCCTGCGGTGTCCTTGTCAAGCGGTGGTCAAACCATAATCTCTTTTCACTGGGGCCAAACTGGAGCCCAGATGGGTTAATTTCCAGGGTCAGACATTACAGTCTCTCCTCCCCCACCCCCTCCCGCCTGTTTTTCCTCCCCTCCCCCTTTCAAGTCTTGTAAAATAAGCATTTGGGAGTCTTGGGAGGCCTGCCTGCTAGAATCCTAATGCGAGGATGCAAAAGAAATGGCCATAACATTTCGATATGAGGCCAAGGAGGCGAGTAGTAGGTATTTCTGCTACTTTTTCAATTTCTGGGGAAGGCAGGAGGCAGAAAGAAGGGTGTTTTATTTGGTCTAATACCCAGAAAAGAAGTGATGACTTGTTGCTTTTCAAAACAGGAATGCATTTTTCCCTCTTGTCTTTGTTATAAGAGACAAAGAGGAAACAAAAGTGTCTCCCTGTGGAAAGGCATAACTGTGAAGACAGTAACTTTTATAGGCAAAGCAGGGCAAATCTGAGGTTTCCCTTTGGTTGTTAATTTAGTTGCGATAAACATTCCTTTTTAAGGAAAAGTGAAGGGCAGTATGCTTCCATACACCCTTCAGTCAGAGGTTCTGACTTGGCTAAAGGAAATGCAAGGGGTTTGTTGTTTGTTTTAAATAAATTTAATTCAGAACACATGATTCCACAGGCTCTGTTATAATGTTCAGGGGACTCTCTCCATTTTTTTTTTTTCTTGCTATAAGCCTATGTTTAGGTTTCTTTTCTATTTTTTCCCTCCAATTTGGATCCTTCAAGATAAAAGAAAAAGCATAATGCCTTCAGTCTCATAACAAAGAAAAGTTAAATTTTTTTATAGAATCATTTTGTCCTGTTTTTTTGGTTCCATAAATCTGTTTATAAAACATCCTCTGTATGCTGACCCTGTCTCTGAGTGGGTGTGTGGGGAGGTGATCTGCAGATATGATAGTGAACGATGAGGAAAGTTCAGGACCATGGGCCTCATTTTTAAATAAAGTCATTAAAAGAAGGTAAACTTCAAAGTGATTCTACAGTTCTTTGAAATGTGTTGGAAGACTTAAATTTATTAATCTTAAATCATGTACTTTTTTTTCTGTAATGGAACTCTGATTCTTTTGCATAGTGGTGTAAAGCTCAGCAGAGAATCATGGGAGCTAACCTTTGACACTGCCCTCCAATCTTGCAACACTATCCTGTTTCTCAGAACAGTTTTTAAATGCCAATCATAGAGGGTACTGTAAAGGGTACAAGCTACTTTATATATGTATGTTCAGTTGAGTGGAGCTGCTTTTTACATTAAAGTTAAAATTGATCTTGTGTTTCTTAAACCTTCAAAACTGTCTCATCTGTCAGATTTTTAAAACTCCCACTACACAGATTTTCGCATCTTTTTGTGTTGTATCTCTTAAGTGCATGTGAAATTTGTAAAATAGAGACAAGTGCAGTATGTATATTTTGTAAATCTCCCATTTTTTGTAAGAAAATATATATTGTATTTATACATTTTTACTTTGGATTTTTGTTTTGTTTTGCCTTTAAAGGTCTACAATGAAGCCCCACTTTATCAAATGTACAGATCACAAATAAATTTTTTAAAAAAATACAAAGCGAGTGTTTATTTAGTCTACTGTTCCTGTAATGTTAAAGTAAAGAACAAATAGAAGAAAAGGCAGTATGGAAAGAAGGTGTGGAGAGACACCATTGGATATGTCCCCCGTAGAAGAGGATGGTATATATTATTGAGGTCTTTTTTTCCCCTGCCTTTTAAAATACAGAGTGTAATGAATGCCTTGACTGTCCTTTAATTTTTTTCTGTTGTTGCTGCTTCCTGCCTCCCTCCACACCACCCTACCACACACACCCCGACTTTTCCCATCCTGCCTTGGATGACCTATTGAAGGTACAGAATAAGCATCTCTTTTAGAGATGTACTGTCTGATCCATGTTTTTACTGTCCTTAGGAGATGAAGTCCTTATCTGAAAGAGGACTAGAAGATATTTTTGGTGTTTTCTGCTTTTCTGGCAATGTTTGCCTTGGGAAGAATTCAGTGATTTTTTTTTTTCAAACTAATTGGTGTTTTTGTATTCTAATGCAATTTATCCAAATTGGTAATACTTAAATGCTTTGGGTTCAGGCGGTAGGGAAAGTCAGTAGATGCTTCCCAATAAGAGTAAAGGTCTTGCTTGTGGAGCCTTCTCAGCCAAAGGCTTCACTCTACCTTCTAGGTACGCTGCACCCCAGAGGTCAAGCAGCTCCCCAGAAGGCAGTGACTCAGCAGCTCAGGCAGGAATAGTCTCCACGCCTGACCCTGGGATGGCCTCTGAAGCCACTGAAGCTATTCTTTCCTCTTGTAGAAGAGGCTAACTTTGGAATCAGATTAGACAGGGAAGCCTTTGCTATCCAGAAACTTTGATATTAAAACAGTTCCTCAGGGAAATGGCCTTACTAGAATTTTGTTTTTTCACTCACCTCTCTTCTATAATTCGGGTGCCTATTTCCTGGCTTTTTATAATACAGTGGCTTCATTCTCTAGCAGCCTGGGGACCCAGCAGCAGACTGGGTGCTGCTGTTTCTCTTGCCTGCTTCAGCTCAAGGTTTGTGTAGTTGTAAAGCACAACAGAAATGGTTCTATTTTGTTTTAATTAACAGGCTCACACACATGGCTGGTGTGTTTTACAAACGCATGGAATGAAAACCAGTGACAGGGCTCACCAGGAGGAGGAAGCCACGTGTGTACACTCTGTGCAAAGCAGCTTTCCGTTAAGATCCTCCTGGGTTTTGAACATCACAATGGGTGTGAGGTCATCTTAACCTGTGAAGAGTTTGGCATCAAGGAAGGAAAAAAATAGTGACTTCAAGTCTCTGAAGGTTTATCCAGTTTTTGCTCATAAAATGACACCTTTTAGGTTAAAGCATGCCTCTCTTAACACCATACTAATACCGCCTGTTAAGCATGTTTGCTTTTAGAGTAGGTGGAAGGCTCCCAATGGGGTTTTTTTCTTGCAAATTAACTGCTGAAGACACTTAGACCCTTCTAAGAGAGCTATGTCACTGCTTCTATAAATATGTCCCCTTCCTCTCAGCAGCACTGACTTGTCTTTCAGGGCTCTCAAAGATTGAAGAGTGTTGGTCTTTAGTGAGGGAACAAAGATAGCATATGAATAAATTGCTACCTGCTTTTTTATAAGCAAAGATAAAAGTGTTCAGTTTAATTCCTTTCACAGTGTGCTGCATTCTTATGCAGCGGATTCTTGCCTAAGAATTTTAGAAGCTCTGGGATTTTCCTTAAGGAGGCACATCATCTTTGCAGAAAATATGTAAGGGAGGGTGTTTGTGAAAGGGCATGTGTAGAGTTTAAGAAAAACATTGGCAGGAGTTTGGTGTTAATCCCCAGACAAGGAGCAGAAACACTTATGAAAATTTTCTGCAGTTTATAAAACAAAACTAGTCTACACAACAACCCCATGCAACACCTAATCTTTTCATATAGCTATGTGAGAAATCTCAGCAAGAAAAAAATAAATGTCCTGTTGACAACATCTTACCATGAAAGAAAAAAAATGGCATTTTTAAATGTGCTTGAAATAAAATAGTGATATTAGAAATTCTCTGGGTAGAATTATAGTAGTATAACAGCTGTAGGTTTGAGCCCTATAATTACACTGGGAAAATCTCTTCTAACTCTTCCATCTTTAATTTCACTGAAAAGGCAGGTGGCTATTTATAGCTGGTATATTTTTATATGTGCATATGTGAACGGTGAATAACAGTCTACAGGGCTCCAGGAAATCCTAGAAGGGCCCAAAAACACTTCAATGTGGACTTAAGCAGTTCATAGATCTGTTCTATTTTTCTCTCATTTACCCCTCAGTGGCATTAAACCAATTTCATAAAACTTGGTTCTTCAACTCTTCTCAATTTATGAGATTTTCTTACATCTGAATCTGTATTCCTCACATTTCATACAAAAGTGTACTAGTTAAAAAAGGGTACCATTAAGGTGTCGGCTTTTTAGTAAACATACGCTGTGCCTCTTATTCTTTTTTTTTTTAAAGAAAAGGTTACAGTCACTTGGAATTTTCTCAGTACCACAGAAAGAAGGAAGTTTGACCAAGACAATAGTAGTTTATTATAAAGGATCCAGTTCAACAAATAATGACCAAGCGGCCACCACACAGAACGTGCTATGAAAGGGACTGGAGGGACAACAGACAAAAGTAATACAATGTCCACCTGAAGTGACGCTCCACCTTGTGGGGCTGAGGAGGGCATCCCCCAAGGAAGAATAAGCGAGAACTATAATGCTAGACAGAACCTGGCAAGTGTCAGTATAGAAACACAAATGCTACTTGGAATAATATTACCTGACATTTGGTGGCTTTTTTTTGTTTTTTTGGAGACAGGGTCTCATTCTGTTGCCCGGGCTGGAGTGCAGTAGTGTCATCATAGCTTATTGCAACCCCCAACTCCTGGGCTCAAGGCAGTCTCCTGCCTCAGCCTCCCAAGTAGCTGGGACTATCGCCACCACACCCAGCTAATTTTTCTATTTTTCGTAAAGACGGGGGTCTCGCTCTTGCTCAGGCTGGTCTTGAACTCCTGGCCTCAAGTGATCATCTCTCCTTGGCATCCCAAAGTGCTAGGGTTACAGGAGTGAGCCTC
Organism: Indri indri; assembly: GCA_004363605.1. Taxonomy (NCBI): domain Eukaryota; kingdom Metazoa; phylum Chordata; class Mammalia; order Primates; family Indriidae; genus Indri; species Indri indri. Next base: position 24,791 of record RJWJ010006216.1, read on the forward strand.
TGTGCCTGGCCATTTGCTGTTTTTAAAAGCTCCTTTCACATTCATTATTTAACTTTATCCTCATAATTATTACCACCCTGAAATGGGAATAATTCCTACTTCAAAGATGAAGAAGCCGAGAGGCTCAGTGAGGAAGGGAGGCTCGGTGAGGAAGGGTGACTCAGGTAGAGGAAGGAAGAAATCTGCTGTCCTCAGACTGAACTCAGGGTGCTTCCCGTCACCTGCTCCTGGCCTCTCTCACAGGGCCGTGGAGGTTCAGGAGGGGGAATGACCCAGCCACTTGCAGAGAGGGGGTGTCCAGCAAGAATGCATTCCAAAGAGCCTAGATCACGTGACCCTCTGTAATCTGTGTGCTCTTAGACTGGCTCCTTCACCTCCATGGCCCTTGCTTTCCTTATCTGGTGAAGGTGACTCTGAGATGAAGGCCTTCCTCTAGCATCCTGTGAGTCCAAGCACAAGCACCATGTGAAGTACTAAACTGGTCCATCCATTTATGAATCATCCACAGCTATTTTGAAATCCCTGGCTGGTTAGTTTTTTCTCCTGTAGGCCAGTGTGTCCCACTCTTCGGCCAGCCAAGCCAGTGTATGTGCTCAAGGCAAATGAACTTTAATTTGGCCTTTGCAAGCCAATTCAAAAAGTAAAACTATTACCATGTTACTGTCTCCTGAAGCCAAAACCCAAGTTTTGAGGCTGTCCAGTCTCTGGAACTGGCTACTCTGCCGTCCTCACTCCTCCCCGTTGGCAATTGCCCTCCTCCATCTGACAGTTCATCTTCCTCACAACCCGAGGGGTTTTATCGCATGGGATCTTCTTGGTTCCTCTCAAAGACCATATCCACACCACAGCCAGGTTTGGCCACAGTCTCGTTATCTCGGAATTTCTGTTGCTGGGTATTTCAGTGTTGAATCTGCATTTTAAATGGCTGACATAATAAGACAGCGGTTTTGGGTTGTGATCAGTTATACCCAGGCAAAAACTTGAATGCTTCTCTTCTTCAAAAGACTTCAAGCTAACAGAATAAAGTTGAAGCTATTGTGAGGAGTTCAGGTGTGCTTTAGCTGGGGGTTTACTTCACTTTGTATTATAATAACCTTTTAGGGAGCTCAAGTCCACCTCTTTTGCTAGTTAGCTTCCTCTAATGCTTCCCACCTGTAAAAAAAAAAACTCTATGCTGCTTGGCCCTGGCATCAGATTCAGCTTAGAGTGCAAGGAGTGGTCTCTGAGAGACGGGCAGATCAGGAGCAAGAAAGGGCATTTAGGAGGCAGGGACAACGGGAAGAGGAGTGAGGAGATAAACTTCCGTATAGCCCATGAATAAAGACAAGCTGTTCATCTGATCTAACCTAATACCACTTGCTGTTAGAAAATTTGATCCCTAAACTTCAGCTTGGCCTTGCAGATTCTAGAGGACAATTTAAGCAAAGGGAAAAGTATGTTGAGGAGAGTATGTGGGAAAGGGAATAGGAAATACAGTACCAGCAATGAAAGCATGTGCATTATAACCTAGCCTCAATCATATTTGTTAATTTCCAAAGGAAAACAAATAGTATATAGCATTTAATTCTGGTTTCCCGGTCTGGAGTCGCTGGAAAGAGGGATGGATGGCAGCTGGTCGTAGCAGCTTTTTGCAGCAGATGTAGAGAACACGTCCTTAAACTGAAATCCTAAATTATCTTCAGTTCCAACAGATGGTTTCTTGAGGACACACGATGTGCCAGGTGCTGTGCTAGCCCTGCGTTTAGCACAATGGCTGCTAGAACTTGCTATTCTGAGTGTCGGCCCGAGCTCTAACTTGCAAATAGCACACCCTCCTCACCTCACTTATTTCCCGCACCAGCCACTGGAGGGAAGGGATGGGAGTGGACAGAAAACACTGTGCTTTGTGTTTACACCCAGGGTCCTGCAGTACCAACAAATGGGAATCATTATCTTGATCACATTGGGAAGATGGGGAAACCAGAGCCCTGAGGCTAAAAGCAGCTTGTTCCGTGTCACAAGTAATCGCAGGCCAAGCCACAGTGAAGGATCCACCCAAGTCTCCCGGCGACTCTGAATCTAGTCATCTTTGCCCCAGAGTGTAGGATATGAAGATGTGACAAAGTCAGAAGCAGAGAGACCTGAGAGGGGTAAGGAAGGGATGGGGCATTTGGACCAGCTTTGTGAAAGGGAGCACAGTGGTTCAGACATGACACCAAGGGCAGTGAAGACTGGCTCTTCCTACTTCGTGGATAATATGCTGACATGTATTGAGCACTGACTATATGCTAAGCCCTAGGTACAGTATGTTATAGCGGTCAAGATAATGGGCACAAAGCCCCATCCCAATACTTGGCATCCAGTAAGCGATCAATGAATGCCAACATTATTATGAATTCATAATTATCTCATTTATTCTTCACAACAACCCTAGGAGGTAAGTATAATTTTTCCCCATTTGACATGTGAGGAAACCCATACTCTAAAAGGTGAGCTGGGGAGCTGCAAGATTGACTCTCAGCTGCGCCCATAATCACCATGCTACAAATATTTACTGAGGTCTTAATATCTTCCATTCTCTATTATTGTTTCTAATTTAATCCAGAACCATTCAAAACGGGGGTGGGGGGGATAACTTCCATCAGGACAGAATAGAGTTGAGGAGGGGAGTTTTCAGTGCTAGTCCCCAGGAAGTATGTATTTTTTTGCCTATTGAGAAGCAGAAGGTGAAACACTGTTAAATGCTGTTTAAATTCTGAAGGGCTGGATGCTCCCGGGTCTGGCCCTACAGGAGCTTCTGCGCTGGGGTCTTAGGGCCGGACAGCAAGAATGAGCATGGGGAGGTACTTCCCAGACACCATCTCCAGCTCCTCCAGGGTTGGCATAAGAGTCCCTAGGAGGCCTCCTCATTGCTAAGGACTCCTTCCCTGCCCATTCCAGAACAGGGCAGCTCTGAAGGGGGGACAGGGGCTTAGTAGGAAAGCTCACACTTCTTGCTGACCAGGGCAGACTGTCTTCCCACTGCTGAGTCAGTGGGTGGCAGCATAACAAACCCTAGCACCACAGAAACCCCCTTCCTGAGGGCCTGTGGGGAATCACAAAAATATTCACATTATTATTATCATATATCATAATTACCATAATAAAATGATAATATTGACAGCTGTCATTTAATGCCTGCTATGAGCCAGTTCTGTGTTAAGCACTTATATTAACTCATTTAATCCGTACAACATCATAAGATAGAAATTATTATTCTCATTGTACAAGCTCTCAATATGAACTTCTGGAATCACACTGAGCGTTAGAGTTGGACATGAGCTCAAGAGAGAGTTGTGTAAGCACCCTACCCTAAATGCCTTTTTATTGTCCCCAGCTTACAGAAAAAGCAGCTGAGGCATAGAGAATTTAACTGGGCCCTCACGTGGTAAAATGAGAGAGATTTCAGGTCTGATTCTCATTGAAGTGCTCTTTAACAAGCAAGAACCCATTTGGGGGAAAGAGTGAAAACAATTGCAGAGAATGTAGGTAGATTAGAGGAAGTGTTAATTCTAAAGGCAACACTCTTTTTGTTGTTACTATACTAAAAAAAAGAAAAAGAAAAATAATTTTATGCATTTCAACAACAAATCCAGTGCATTTGCAGAGAAGAAAGTGGGGCATTGCCTTTCTGCTGGTGCTGAAAGTCAGGGTGAAAAACAGCATTTTGCACTCCGAGGTTATGGCACCTCCCTTTTGGCATTTGTGCCTCTGCAGGTTTCCAACATTTGCCTGATAACTGGGTTTCCAATAGATGGAAAATTCCGGTTATAAGGGACTTCATGGCAGAAATTGGTAAATAAGAAACCTGAAGGCTTTACCCAGTCCAGCTGTCTGCGGATGTACTAACTAAAGTCTGATGTTAGTTAGATAGCAGGGGGAGCTAGAGTTTAATTCTTCAGTTTATCCAGGGCCTAGGCAAGCTTTAGATTGCTTAGAAATTCTGCATTCTCACAGAAAATTAAGTCATGCATAAAAAAGATGAAAGGGTGGTTGCCGTTGTTGTTGGTGGTGTGTGTGTATGTGAAGACTATTTTAAATATTAATAAAAGGCATCTTGTGGGGAGTATAGTTCAAGCTGGACTTTGCTGATGTAAAGGGAGGCAGACTTAAGGAGGGAAAATCTAAACGTTAAGGTAAGATCTTTCTTTTTTTTCATCCTTGATTAAAAGACTATTTCTCATGATTAACATTGAAATGCTGCATTTCTCACTGTTACCTTCTGGTCTCATTCCATGAAGGTTGACATGGATGTCAAATGGATGTCACTTGATACCCTCACACAAAGACACATACCAGTTGGAAATGAGACTATTCAATTTTTAGCAAAAAGAGCCCATTCTAAGAATGATTTGTTGACATTTTCATCACTATTTGCACTTTCCATTTCCAAGGAGTCAAATTAGTAAATAGCACATTTTCCTTAGGAAAAAGTCAATGCCATATTAATTCACCACCGGTACTGCTGGCTTGCAGCATAGCATGCATTTGCTAGTCCTTCTTGCACATTCTTCAAAAGCCAAATGGCTTGATAAAGGCAGAAGAGCCCCAGAAAATGAGAACAAATGTTTCGAACCAAACCAGATCCTCTCAAGCACAAAGAAGTTTCATCTTACTGTCAGGACAAGTGGCTGACAAGAAAGAAAGCTAAAAATTAAACTTTTTTATTTTTTATTTTTTTAAGGCTAGTCAAGTGCAGTAGTGAGGAGTGGGGTTAAGTAGTAGAACAAGGAGTTCGATCTGTAACTGACTGTGAACAATCAAGTGAGATAACTCACTACCTTCGGACCAGCCTAAACATTAAACTTTTTGAGTCCTCCGTTCAGGGTCCACTTAGGGGAACTCCCTAAAAACTGGGTTTGTACTTCATTTCAGGTGGGAATCTCGTTTTACTAAGAGTTAAATGAAACAGCAAGGAAATTCAGTTAGTTCATCTCTGATGAGAGGAAGGCAACGTACAATTCCTCCATTCACCAAGCGGTTTTCGGTCTACAAGTTGCAAAAAATGTTTACTTCAGATAACTAAGTCCCCTTTCAGTGCGCGCTACCGCTATTATGTATTTATAACTGCTCTGGGCTTGTCTCTCAGGATTGCTGAAATCTGAGCAGTTGAAGTGGCTATTGAAAAAAAATCTAAATACCATCTTTGCTGTCCAGTCAGAATGCGACCTAAATTGCCTTTTATTATTTTTAAATTATAAAACACAATTTCTGCTAGTCAGAACATCAGGTTTGGATGACTCTGCGTGTAGAAATACTTAACAGGTTCTACCTCCAAGATAGCTGCTGCAGGGTTAGGAGCAAACATTATGTCTCTTAATCGTGGCTATTTGATTTTTTGAATGAAGGGATTTAACCCAGATATAGCCTTTTGCATAGGATTGGCCTTTAAGAAAATTTACAATGGAGCTAGCCTCATTTTCTTTGGGGACACTTCTTTTAACCTAGAGATCTTTCTTACCTGTCACTGTGAACCAAGAAAAAGGAAACACGAAGATGGAATGCGTTTAAAAAAAAAGAGAAAAAGAGAGAGAGAGAGATCAAAGGGAAAACCCAGGAAGGAGAGAGGAGCAAAAGATAGCAAGAGAAAATTCTGAACGCAGCCCTGTTCTTGAGCCGCTGACACCTTTACTTAATCATTCTTTTGACAACTATTAATTGACTTTCCATCATTACTTTCATTCCCTATACCCCAGAGTTATGACAAGTAACATTCATTGAGGGTTTTGATATACCAGGCACAGATGTAGGGTACTAAGCACTCTGCACATCTTGTCTCATGTGATTCTCTCAACAGCTCTCTGAGATAGACACTATTATCCCCATTTTAAAGACAGGGAAAGCTGAGAGACACCAAGAGTAACCTGCCCAAGACCCCTTGGTTCCTATATTCTATTGCATCTCTCTTCCTGCATTTTTTCCCAACCCTGACTACTGAATTGTTGATATTCATAGTCTCTCCCCTGTCTCTTTGAAATATTACTAAAACTGAGATCAGCTTTTTTTGTGATTCAAATACATTTATTCCAAGTCATGTGTTACTTGTTAGCAGGGAATTAGACCCCGCTTTTCCATGATCCGTGTTTAATGACCTCCTCCCACGTGACAGGGTGTCCCAGGAGGATCATGGCCACCAGTGCAGCTGACAGACTGGTGGAGCTGAAGCAGGTTTGGATTTGGCTTATCTCCTTGGGATCCCACATAAAAGGCTGGCGGGGGAGCTCAATAGGAGCACCCCAGGGCAGAGTGACTCCAGGTCAGCAGCCAACTCCAGATGACTCGCTGCATGTGCTGCCCAAGACTTCCCCCTGTGTTCAGGCTCCAAACTCCCCCTGAAGATGAGGGAGTTGAGAGACAATGACAGATTTCCTAAGGAGTTTGAGAGTTGCTTGGAAAAGATGCACTAATGACTCCCTCCAAGCATTAGAAAGGTCATCACTATTCCAGTTTGGGGAAATATCTTCAGCTCAGTTGTTGAGTACATGGTGCTTTGATGGTCAAGGATCCAAGCATGTCCCACGGCCAAGCTAGGCTCCTTCGCTCCACAGTCTGAGGGGTCCCCTTTCCCTCCCAGGAGAAAGGAAAAGTCTAAAAGCCTCCCCACCAGCACCGTGGGAAGAATACAGCGAGCGGGCATCTCTCTAACAGACAGCCAGTTATTGCAGTCCCTCCACAGGACTCGCCTCAGGGGAGAGAGGGCAGGTCACGAGGAAGAAGAAAACGGTGCTTCCCCTGATGTTGCCAGGACCTGGCTTGTTCTACAGCTGTCCCCGCAGCCCTGCAGGTTCCTGGTGTTTACAGAGCCTCTGCCTGAACAAGGTGAATAGGTCGAGACCCAACAGCTGGTGCTGTAGGTCTTACTCTGCCGGAAACTGCAATGTATCCTTGACTCTGTCCTCTCCCTCAACCCCTGCGATCAGCCAGCCCATGTGGCATCTAGTCCCTCCTGGTGACCACCACCTCTTGCTTCAATCACTCTAACTGGCCTCCCTGACTCCATTTTGGTCCCTCCTTTGATTTGCCCCCACCCTGTGCCAGAGAGAATCATGGTCAATGCAAGTCTTCCTTCTTTAAAACACTAGGCACGGTCCGCAGGCCTGCCGTAATCTCTGCCTGGCTCTCCGCTGTTCCTGCTGTGCAGAGAGCGCTCTGGTCATGGTGATCTGTTACGGTTGCCCTACAAGCCCACATATCACACGAGTACATTTTTTGAGGAAAGGGAGAATTTGTAGCCATTATGACCACTGAAAGCTATTAAGCCCCTTCCTGGATGCACTCCAGCTCTCTTGCTCCTGCAGAAATGAGCAGGAACCTGGGTCCAGAAGGAAATCAGAGTGAAGTCCTGGCCCCCCACTACTCCTGCATCACCCTAGGACAACTAAAGGAATCCCAAAGAGAAAGGGCACCACAGGACTTTAAAAAAAAGAAGAATCAAACAATGTCATTAAATATTATTAGTGCCTAAAGAGCAGTGATTTTTCTTACATTCCACTTTTAGTGCTCAGTGCAATATCCAGTACAGAGTGGGTGCTCTGTTCTGGGTTTGACAGTGTCCCCCCAAAGTTCATGTTCTTCCAAGAACTTCAGAACGTGACCCTATTTGGAAATTATCCTTATAAGAAGAGGAGAAGAGACACGGGGAGAACACCATGTGACGACAGAGACGGGAGTGACGTGTCTACAAGGCAAGGAACACCAAGGATTGCCAGAAACCACCAGAAGCTAGGAAGAGGCAAGGAAACTTCCTCCCCCAGAGCTTTCAGAGACAGCGTGGTCCTGTGGACACTTGATTTCAGATTTCCAACCTCCAGAACGGTGAGAGAATGAATGTCCATTGTTTTAAGCCACCCACTGTGTGGTAATTCGGTACAGCAGCCCTAGGAGAGTAATGTACGCAGTGAATATTAGTTGAATAAATAAATAGAAGAACGAATGGATCACCTGTGGGAAATTATTTGGAGCCAAATAAAGTATTAGCACTCTTAGAAATATGATTTATAGGCTATCATCCAAAATCAGTTTCTCCTGCCCTGTGACTCCATAACTAGATCAGAACATATCGTTGGAACTCTAAGTGGAAACACTGAGTTTGCTAAGGCTGCTTGTAATACCATATGAGAGCTAAATAGAACAAAACAAAGAACCCAGAGGTTCTTTCCAAGGAATCGTAGCTCCTTTAGAAAATCTGATGGAAACAGTGGGCTCAGTCCCCAGAAAAATACAAGTATAGTCACACTCATGCAAGATTGTAGACAATTTCCTCCTACCCCACCCCCACCCCCACCAAACCCAATGAACCAAGATGAAGAACTCCTGAGTTAGAAGATACACGTAGATTTTTCACCTTATCTTTGGACACACTGAAAACAGAGAAAGGCAACCAAGCTGTTTCTCGTTTTTAAATTAGGCCACACCAAATTGCGAGGCCTGCATGTTTGGACTGGGCTTCAGTGGCTCTCCTGAGGGCTGGTGGACCGAAGCAGAGCAACCTGGCCCAGAAATGCAGAGACCTGAATTCCAAACCAGCTTTGACATCTAATTTTTTTGTTCACTCTCCCTTCTAGTCACCCCCTGCCCCAGTAAAATGTGGACACGGTTAGGGTCAAAGGACAGGTTGATGAGATAATGCTGGCAGAGCACTTTGCCCTCAGGAAAAGGTCCCTATGTAAACATGAGATATTATTAGACATTATCAAACTTCAGCTGGGCTAGCAGCGATCCAGCCACAGCGGTGAGTCCTCTTCCTTATCTACTGTTTGGCCAAATTGGGTTCTTTCTCTAAGGCAGAGAGTGTGGGAGGTCTCCTGCTGCCCAGTGTTGGGGACTCTGATAAGTGAACCCTATCGCCTCCCCTTGAGCAGTGCAAACAGATCGGTTGACTATATTTGATGAAAGGCCCCGTCCTTTGCTAACAGGGAGCACCAAATCTCTTTGTACATACATATTGAACCAGGAATCTTCAGGGAATTCTTCCTTAACTGTGTGTGTTAACTTCAATGTGAATTATTCAAATACAACAACGGGAAAATAAATCTTATTTCATGTTTGGTGGTTGTGATCTTTTATTACTCTTGGGAATGATTACATAGGATTTCCCCTTTATTTCTGCTGCTCTTAGGCCAATGTGAAAAAAGGAGAAAAACCTGATACCACTGGTTTCAGGGACATCAGTTTCAGAACTTATTAAAAGTAACAAAAAGAAAAGAGTAGTTTCTATAATTAGTAAATTGCAGTCAAATTGAAATGCTTCACACTAACATTTTCTACCCCCGAACCCAGGAGAGGGAAAAAAAATTAAGCAATTGCTCAAGTTCTATGGGAATTTGTTTCTTAAAAATCTCAAGGCAGCTTTTTTTCATCATCAGAACTGACAAAGATATAGTAAACTGAGAGAAACATAAAATAATCACAATAATTCTCATCAACATGAAGACGACATAAAATTTTAACTCAGACCCTTAAGGAATCCCACTACAAAGGAAAAAGAATTCACCCACAATTACCCACTCCTCATGCACACTGAAGGTATCTGACATATGACATTAGCCAGTGCTCTGCATTTGGTCGAACTATGTTTCCCCAAATTTCACCAGTCATACTTTTCAACCAGAAGAATGACCTTTCAAAGAGATTGTTGAACCCTAACCGTGCACAGTATGAGAATCTTCTCTCATTCCTCCCTCCTCCTTCCCTCCTTTCTTTTCTTCCTTCCTCCCTCCCTTCCTTCCTTCCAGAAGCATAAATAAAGGTACCACCTATTATGTACCAGGCACTGTGCTAAGTAAAGGTGAGTAACATGCATTGTATTACCCATAAGATCAGCATCTAAACCATTTGGGTGGCAGATCTCAATACTTTTGGATGGGCAGAGATGCACTTTGGGAAGAGGAAATCACGTTGATGTGTGGGAGGGAAGGTGAAGGGGAGAAGACTCTTTGGTAAGAACGATTGCACTTGGAAGGTCCTATTTCAGACAGGTTTGAAAGCCGTAGTTATGATCTACTGCTAATATTCCTACCATTTCACTTCCTCTCCTTCTCCCTCCAGTGGACCAATTAATGGTTACTCAGAACCACCTTAAATGACCCCCCACTCTGACCTACGATATGCGATCTAGGTATCTGTACCCGGGATACGTTATATCACAGGCTCAATTATGAAGGCATGGTGTTTCCCTAGATCTTTTCCAAATACTGTGTCCTAGGAACATTCATACCTCATTGGAAAGGAGTAAAGATGAATGAAAGAGAACCCCGGTAGGTTTTAGAAAAGGTATACACTGAAGTTATTTAAGCACATATTTAACATTTACTAAAAATAACTCTGATCACAGGAGAAAATTAATTAAAGCAGACAAAAAACTTCTAATCAGAATTATGCAATCTGATGGTGTAATTAGACCTGGCTTTTAGGCCATCCTAACAAGTTTATTTGAAAAGGAAGAGAGATCATCGTTTATTGGAATGGCAATAATTTGGGTTTCTTTAATTGACTCCTGGTGTGAATATGTTGATACCTGCTGTTCTCTAATAGGCTGCATGGAAAGTTTCCAGGAAAAATTCACATTCCAAGGGCAGCTTTGGAATCTACTTTCCATTGCAACACTATTTGGCTGGGCCGGCCTGTGGCTTGAGTTTGTACCAACAAAACACCAGCTTTCAAAGGCAGGCTCACCAGGCGGTAGTCTGTGCCGAGGGCTAGAGGGCTAGGTGAGGAGCCCAGCACAGAGCTGACGTGGGGAGATAACAGAGGACCATCCTTGTGCTCAAAGCACTAAGGGCACTAAGGCTGGTGCCATAGGAGCTGACGGTGATGATTCGGAGACTGACATGAAGTCAGCCCGAGCAGAGCTGCGATGAAGGCGGGGAGGAGAGCACTAGACATTTCCCCTCCCCGTGCTCCCAAATTCCCAGAAGCAGCGTGGCCAGCTGCCTGCTAAAAATGAGTACATTCCATAGGAATTTAATAAGGTGCAAAATAAAAATAATCCATTACCCACTTGAAAGCAGAGGCACGTTTTGAAGTTCCTCACTACTCTAAGGCCTAGTAAATTGACATTTTCCTTAGAGGGAGTTTTAGGTGAGAAGGAAGGTAGAGACTGTGGGTCCTGAAAGAAGTGAAAATGTCGAAGCCTGTTGGATTCTGGAGGCCTAACAGAATCTCTCTCTCTGTTTACATATACATATAAAATCATACCAGCTACCATTTGTTTGGCACATTTATGGCAAGGTTAATGGTATTATTCCAATTTTACAGATGTGGAAAATGAGGTTCAAAGAGGTTAAATAACCAGTCCAGGTTCATATGACAAGTTTAGCCAGTACTTGAGCCTAAACCTGTCTGACTCCAGAATCCACAGTCTGTCCACTGCCATCCCAGAGTACCTGGCTGCACTCCCCTCAGCCCTCCTGGCCGAGCCAGGTGGGGACAGCAGTGGCAGCCAGTTGTCCTGCACAAGAGGTAATATACTATATTGTTCTCTAAATCATTCTGTATTCCCAATAGCTCTCTCTGGAAAGGACCATGCATTTATATCTCAGTTTCCTCTTTTTTCCTGTTTTGCTTTTACCTTTCCAGAAAATGGAGCACCATAGGCCAGAGCAGAAGAGAAAGCAACCCTCATGTCGCCATCTGGCCGACTCGGTTCACTTGAGACAAGGAACGCAGTGGACCAGGCTGAGCCAGGACAACTAAAGAGCTTCTTTTCTCCTCTCCTCTTGTTCTCTTAGACCCTGCCAAACAACCCCCAGAAAACATATCCCCAAATGTGTATACAAGAGGGTGACACTTACCTCAGGAGATGATGGAACATGCCCCCTAGGCAGAACCACCTGTTTAAAGCACAAAACCAATCAACTCATTCTGCTGCTTCAGAACTTTCGATGGCTCCCCAGTGTGAACCCCTTACTCACAAGGCCCTACATGACCTGGCCACTACCTACCCTCTCCCACCTCGTACCACACTCGCCCTTGCCTAGTGTCCCCAGGACACACTGGTCCCCTTACCTCAAGGCCTCGGTCTGGGAACGCTGTTCCCACCCTCTTCCTGCCCTGAGCACAGCAAGAACCTTCTCTCTCTGGGTCTTAGCTGAGATGTCCCCTTCCCAGAGAGGATTTCACCAACTCCACTGTCTAATTAGGTACCTCCCCATCTCGATTATTCTACATCTAAATTCCCTGTTCAATTCCTTTTTGGAATTCCCTATAACTTGTAATTACACATTTTTTGTTTCTCTGTTTATTTGCCTGTCATCTCATCAAGGCTCCTGGCACAGAGCCTGGTACACGTGTTCAAAAAAATATTTGTTAAATGAAAAATATTCGTTAAATTTGTTAATTTTTGCACTAGCTCCAAAAATCATTTTATTTTTCTTGACAGAATGACTATAACAACCAAAACTAATTGTATCCAATATATTCTCAAGAAGAACTGGAAGATGCCACTTCCTGCACAAATGCCAATATGTCATTACAGAAAAGAAAAAATTCATGATTGGTGCAAGAAAGAAGTACTTGCTCCTAGAAATATTCTTGGTTGTGACCAAGCATTATCATGTAGTATTTTAATTATCTAACTATGTGTCTGCTACCCCAGTGGACTCTGAGCTCTATGAGAGCTGAGACTGGGTTTTGTTTATATTTTATGTCCAAAACATAGCACAGTGCCTGGCACATACCAGTTGTTCAATAGTTTGTTAGGAAGGAAAGAAGGGAAAGAGGGAGAAAGGAGAAAGAAGGATGGGAAGACGGAAGAAAGGAAATACAGAAGGAAGGAAGTTAGTTTCCATGAGAAGGTAGTACTAAGCAAACGCCCAGCAGGTTCTTTACCGACTGACAATGTATTGAATCATAGGATCTCTGAGTTGGTAGTGACCTTCACTGTCTAATCTCCCAGTTGAAGAGCTGAAGAAATTTCAGTGCAGAGGGACTAAGTGGCAGACAGCTAGTTAAGGACATAACCAAGATAAGAACTCAGGTCTCCTGACACTAACTATGCCACGCAGATTCCTTCTGGTCAGGAATATACCTGAAGGTATAGCCTAGCACATCTGATGATTTGGGGCAGTGGGGGAGAGGGTTTCCAGCAACTTTGGGGTTACAGGCCCTCATGGAGCTGAAGCCTCTTGCTGAAGCTCTGAAAATCCATACAAATCAAATGCAAGAGCTATGCACCCTGGCCTGAATTCACCCCTATCCTGTCTCTTGCTCAGAGGCTATTAAGCAATCTGCAGAAGAGTGAGGTCTCGGTGCTTGTACGTAGCTGAGCAGCAGTGACACTGCAAACATATTCTGTGTGGTATAAATATGATGTGCTCTTCTCAGCTGCCCTCCTTCCTTCCTCCTCCAGACAGAGTGCACACGGACTCCACCATGTTGGTATAACGTAGACCAGTCACGGTCCCTTCTCCCACCAGCCCCCAGCCTCAGTTGACTGATGTGAGGGTAGGTGGCTGACCCATGCTGGACCAAGTTGAGCTTTCCCCTGGGAATTACAACTGGAATTGAAAAGAAGTTAATCTCTCTTTATGTCCCCGGGCTGTTAGATGTAGCATCCAGATGTCATTAGTGGCTGTCTCATGGGCCCCAGATATGAGAAGCAGCAACACACTAATGGCACTCAGGTCCCTCCCTCTGCTGTCCCTGAGATGCAGCTCAATGTCGTCATCATGAGAATAAATTCTTTTCCTTAATCTAGTTTGCATTGAGTTTCTGTCATTTGTAACCAAGAGTCATATTAATAAAATATGCCCTTCCATTAAAAAAAAAAAACTTTAAAAAATAATTAGAATAATAAGAAAAAAATTAGGATTTTTTCTAATTATCCTCTAGGCCCGCTTACTTTTCTCCGTGGTACTTTCCACGTGCACTGCTTGCTGCCTAATAAGTCTCTTATCCTGGAGAATATCCAATAGAGCCAACTTCTGAAAAACAGTGGGAATTGAGAAAGGAGACGGTAGGTTTGGAATGCACTGGGGATACCTACCTGGCATCTCCACAAGGACTGCGTGTCTGTCCGGGACCTCCAAGAAGCAGATGTCAAGGCAGGATTAGATGCGCAAGAGATTTATTTGGGAAAACGCCTGGGAGGGAAAGTGGGGAGAGAGCCAGAACCATCAGACTGGGCGCAGGTCTGGCTTGTGCGAAGGAGAGGGAGAGGGAAGGAAGGTTGGCCCGGAAGTGTCTTAGACGGCTGTGCGATTCTAAGAAAGTTTCACTGGGCTACTGGGAGTCCTTTAGCCAAAGTCACCCTCAGAGGAGTCCCGCATCTGCAGAGTTTCCAAAATCGAGCCTGTTTGCTATAGCATCTCTGGCATAGTCAGTCATCAGCTGGGAGCTGCCTCTGGGAAGCTTGCCCTCAGCGAGAATGCGGTGAATTTCAGAGCCCAGCAGCCAGGGCCCTCGGCTAGTCATGCCCCTCGAGGCGGAGGATCTGAGAGGAGCTTTTTCATGGCCACCGCAGGCTGCCTCTCTTCACATGGCCCCATTCAGCACCAGTTTCTTCAACACCCACCTGAAAGCCACCTGCTCCCCTGCCATGATTTATACAATCTGAAGTACCCTATCCCTCTCTGCAATCCCAGAGCATTTTCTGCATCCCTCTCTTACACAACTTCACATTTTCTATCTTGTGTGACTGTCTACTGTATATTGTGTGTGTGTGCCATGCAGCACATCCAGATACAACGAAGCCCTTTAAGACTATTCTGTAAGGGGGCTGAGGTGGGAGTGGAGGCTGCTTACCTCAGTTCCTTATTCTGGGCACTGGAATCTTGACCCGAATACCCAGGTTTGCCTCATTTAGACATCTGCTTTATTTCCTTTATTCTCAGACTCTTATTTGTTCACATTTTTTACATTTCTAAAATTGGAATGCACCTTATAATTTATGTTGAAAGGAATTTGCCACCTGCTGGCAGGAGTGTAAGTTGAGAAAGCGTTATTCTTGCCTGCCCATGGGAGAACTTAGCGAGGCATATTTACAGTAAGTGAAGCAAATATTTATTGTTGAAGGCATGACTATACTTTCAAGTCTTCTAGCAAAACAACAGCCAAGCACTTCAGAGGACACAGGAAGAGGATTGCCAGTCTACACAATGGGCACTGTGATCACATACGACAAAAATTGACAGATATCTCAGGAGAAATAGCAGAAGTTTTAAAGTTAAGGGAGTTCAGTGTGATCAACTCATTCATTACAAAGTCACCATCAGGTGCCAAATATCTTTCAGAAGCTTCTGAGTGACTTTTGAAAGAAGCCGTTTACCTTCTAGAAATGAATAGTCTAATTAAGGGAAGGACAAAACTATGAGTTTAACCAAACAGGAAATACAAATGAAACCCTGGTGGTATTCCACAATGGCTAAAACTTAGACTGCCCAGGCTACATTTGCTAAGGAGGCTGAGATCACTAACCCAGGGGATGAGAAACAGGGGACCCCTATGATAGATGCCATACACAACTGCCAATGGCCACAAATGGTTTGGAAGAATCCATAGACTAAATCTGAAAGAGCTTTATTCTCAAATACTGAATGAATGAGGTGCTGAAAAAGAATATATGGATAGACATTATGTTTAATGTTCATATTTATTATAGTGTTTTTTCTCCTGAAGATCTGTTATTAAATCAGCAGTATGGTTAAAATATGTGGCATTTTGGAATTGAGGAACTAGGGTTAATATAATAAATGGAATAGTTTTTTAACTTTTCACTTTAGGTTGATACCAAAAGGAATTTTAAGAATGATTAAATCCACACCCTGTAATGAGAATTCTGCACAGTTTACAGCATCAGGCTGGCACAACTCAGCATATAGACCATGACTCACTTTCACTCCCTTACCTGTGGAAGACATCATTCTATTTTACTCTATTTTAGGCCAAGACTCTCTGATATTATTCCCAATCAAGTGTTCTAGGCAGCCACTACCAACTGATTGGTTTTGGTACATAATAGGAACGCTATTTGCCGTACCCACACTATATTCTTGTACAGAATTTAACTCCAAAGCCACAAGGGGTTCTAACACCAATCTCTTCTCTCTCCACTCTAAAGAATTAGTAAAAACTCACAACAGTGTGCCCCAAAGAACAGTTATGGGGTCCACTTGGAATCTTTTTGCAGGTTCTGGGATTTCGAGACCCAGTGTGCCACATGGCTTTGGGCTACATCACCTTGTTACCAACGACAGAAAGTTCTGTCTTTGTTTATATATTTACTCTACATACAGCCTCTAAGTACCACTCATCTTTCAATGGAGGTATTCAAAAGATTTTCTTCCTTAAAAAATATGCCCTACAAATGTTTGCTGTCTGTTTTACTAACTAATGAAAATGGCTATGTGGTATAAAGGTTAATGTTCTAACTAAGGGTTCTGTGTTCTCTTGGTCTTTGTGCTATCCTTTGTTGGAAAGAATAAGAACCACTTCCTGGCCGGGCACGGTGGCTCACGCCTGTAATCCTAGCACTCTGGGAGGCCGAGGCGGGTGGATCACTCAAGGTCAGGAGTTCGAGACCAGCCTGAGCAAGAGCAAGACCCCGTCTCTACCAAAAAATAGAAAGAAATGATCTAGACAACTAAAAAAATATATATAGAAAAAAAAAATTAGCCGGGCATGGTGGCGCATGCCTGTAGTCCCAGCTACTCGGGAGGCTGAGGCAGAAGGATTGCTTCAGCCCAGGAGTTTGAGGTTGCTGTGAGCTAGGCTGACGCCACAGCACTCACTCTAGCCAGGGCAACAAAGCGAGATTCTGTCTCAAAAAAAAAAAAAAAAAAAAAAGAATCACTTCCTGCTTAGAGTCCAAGCTGAAAATGAGTCCCCTGCTCAGAGTGTCTTGAAACTTCCTGTGTCACACTATTACACTTCCCCCAGGAAAAAAAATCTTGGGGTATTACTATGTAATTATGTCAAGCCCAGTATCATGTAAGTTCAACGTAGTATGTCTTATTTCCCTTTCAAGGCTGTGAGCTTCATGAGGCCAGGGACTATGCTATTTATCTATTTATCTCTGTTATACTATTTAATCTCTCACCAAAACATTCATATGGAAGATGTGCAATAATTTTTTTCTTTTTTAATGAAAAATCTATTTGATTAAGATCTGTCTGGAAAGGCATAAAAGGGATAGACCGTTCCCACTGCACTGGACTACACCTCCATTCCAATCTACATAACTCTTGGATCTGAGAAGGAAGTAAAGGAATTTTGTTTCTATAAATATGATCTCCTTCTCATTTCCGTCCCAAGAATCCATAATATTTGAGAAATCCCTCAGCCTAAAAAATAAATAGCCGTAGAGGGCCTTCCATATGCAGCATCTGTGGTTCTTAACACTGGCTGAGCACTAGAATCACCTGGGGAGCTTCTAAAAATTATCAGTGCCAGGGCCCTATTCCAGAACAATTTAATCAGAATCTATGAAGGCGGAGCCCAGATGCTTCATTTCTCCTAGTCCTTGCAACATCCCTGCATGAAAAGTGCTATTATCCTCATTTTCCAGATGAGGAAACTGAGGCTCAGAGAGATTAAGAACTTGCCCATTAAACATCTAATAAGGGACAGACTGGCCTGGTTCCCAAATAGCTCTCGAACACATGTTGTTTTGTTAAGTGCCCTCACTAACATATTTTAACAACATATGACGTAGCACCCCCAAGAGCCCTTACCCTGCTAAGCTGCAGACAGGCTAGTGGATCAGACACAGAGAGCCATTCATCCACACACACAGCAGGAAAGGACCTTTGCTCACTTCCACACCTTGGTTTTCTCTCTCAAGCACAGCAGTCACAAACCCTGTCTCTTTGAATTGTCAACTTTCTCGTTACATCTCGCCATCATGAGTAAGATGACTGTTTTCTCTTGAGGAACCAGAAGGTTAGAGCAGCACAGATGCTAGAGTGGATGGCCAGGCCAAAAGCCAACATCTTTCATAAATACTACTGTGGATTTGGAACACCTTTATTTCCTGAATATGCCATGTGCTTAGATTCAGTGAGTATTAAATTTGGGTGTGAGATGAAATTTGGTTTCAAAAAAGACAAAATGAATTCAATATATTATTGACATAGGTGGACCAAAAGTGAGAACAGCCTGCCTTCTTCCTGAACTCGACTTTGCAGCTTTTCATTTATTTATTCCTTAGACAAAACAAGAAAACTCAAAGCTCTTCTGAGTAAGACTGAAGAATTCCCCCTGAGAATTCCCATCTTTATTAGATAGTCTAGTTAACTTTTCTTTTTTCCAAATGCTGTGTGAAACTGCTACTTATTACTGCTATTCTTAGCAAATCTGGAGCTGCAGAGACTTCTCGGGGAAGATAGAGCAGCTGGCAGACCCCTCCGGTTCTAATGGAGGCAGACTTCTTTCCCCAGCTTGTTGCCGGCGGGGGACAAGCCTTCCGCAATATGGATTTCGTTGTCTGAACTCCCTCAGCTCAGCAACGCCCCTTGTCAGAGCACAGAGCCTGCAGTTATATCACAGATCAGACCAGTAAACAACTAGTCATGAATCACAGAGGCTCATGGATTTCTGCTAAACAAAGAACTCTGGCTCTGGGAAACTTTGTGGCCCAGGCTTTCTCTCTGTCCCAGTGAAAAAGCAGGTAAGTTCCAACTGGTCCCGTAAAAAACCACTGCAAGGTTCACACAAGACAGGTGTACTTAACCTGGTCATCACTTTAACCTCTCACATGCACAAATGCTGTTTTTCATACCAGCTGCATCCGAAACACTGAGTTAAGATGGTGATTCCTAGGGGTGGTGGGCGTCTCAGTAGGAGCTTTCTTAAGAAGAAAGGGCTTTGATTGAGCCAATGAAAGCTGTTGCCAGGGAACCAGATGCCATGAACAGGCCACTCCAGCAGCGTAAGAATACAAGCCGGGAGTGCTGGACTGAGCATTAAGTGTACTTGGCAGCTGAGTCCTTCAAGGACTGTTAACCCTTTGTGCACCTAACCACATCGAGACAGTGAGTCAAGAGAAGAATTATTGTAAAATCTGAAAATCCAAGCCACCCCTGCTATCAGTATCTCCCACTGGCACATACCATTTAACAGATGTTCTTCCTGCTCAGCTAACAACTGCCCTGGACACCAGCCTCACAGTGGGTTGGCATTAGAGGTAGGCAGGAGCAAGGGCTGGCTGGGGGCATGAGGCTCTGCAGAGAGTGCTGCTCATGTCTGATCTCACTTGTTACAGCACTAATGATTCCTCTCCGCTTACGGTTGTGTGTTTGTTTGTTTAGAGACAGAGTCTCACTCTGTTGCCCAGGCTAGAATGCAGGGGCATCATCATAGCTCACTGCAACCTCCAACTCCTAGGCCCAAGTGATCCTCCTGCCTCAGCCTCCTGAATAGCTGGGACTACAGGAATGTACCACCACGCCCTGTTAATTTTTCTATTTTTAGTAGAGATGGGGGTCTCGCTCTTGCTCAGCCTGGTCTTGAACTCCTGGCCTCAAGCAATCCTCCCAACTTGGCCTCCCAAAGTGCTAGGATTAGAGTTTTATCTGGCCTCAGGCTCTGGAGAAGGGACTCCGCTGGCCCAGGTGGGTCTGCTCTGCGAGATAAGGAGGAAATTCTTCCTTTCTTCCCTAAATGTATGCTTACAGAGCCTCCTGGGGCCAGCCAGAGACTGGCAGCCTGCACCTCGTTTTAAGATTGTTGCCTGGAGGAGCACGGGCATAGTCTGGCTCTCTGGGAAACCGGGGAGCAGGCACAGCAGCTGCGGATGGGCCTCCCGACCCACCTCCCGGGGTTCCTCTGTCTTGCTCCACTTCTTCTCCTCTTCCATTGGTCCCCAGTGCAGGCATCCACTCTGAATTTCATCCCTGCGCAGCTCGATTAATTCAATCTCTGCAGACGTACTTGCATCTTAACTCAGTTCTCAAAATAAAAATAAAATAAAATAAAAACTCAGTTCTTGGGAAGACCTAAATGCTTTCCTGAAGGAAACTATAAAGGCTGAATAAGTCAGTAAGGTTATGTGTGGGCTAGGGGCTCCTTGGTTCACAAGGTGAACTCTAGCAATGCATGGGCCTTGAGGGGAAGGTTCTCCAAGCACCCAGTCTCCCAGACACCTCTTCCTCTTCCTCAGACTGTCAGTTCCACTCCCTGGCTGCTTCCTTCCTGGGGCTAATGGTGGGGATATCAATTTGAACATCAAAATCTCACTAATGTGGGCAAATAGTGGGAAGAGAATTTGTGTATACTTTGGGTTATGCAATTGATATGTTCCTAAAAAGAGACGTGCTTTGTACATCAAATTAACATTTCTCTAAAATGATTAGCAGACAGTTTATAATTTTTACTCTGGGATAGAAATACAAAAAAATATTCTCATAGAGTTTAAGCAGTGAACTGGAAGCCAGGTGACAGAGAAGTATCTAGTGTGTGGTCCTGTGATTTACTGTCTATATATGTAATTCCCTACTGTGAAGAGACGACTTTCAGAGCGTCAGTTTGTGGAGCAAAACCTCACTACTGTGTGCTAATAGTGGGGAGACGATTCCTGTATATTCTGAATTATGAGATGGAATTATTTGTTAAATAATATTTTCTATTTCTTGAACGTGTACTATGTGCCTAGCACTAAGCGCCTTATAGAAATCATTTCACTTGTTAATTAAATAAAAATCATTATAACAATTTAATGAAAATCACAAGAATTTGCCCACAACCAAACCAAAGACGTAGATAAAACGTTTTATCTTCTTACTCTAACATTCAATGGTACTAAATCATCAGAATCCATGTAGTCTCAATGAATGACATCTGCTCTGAGATTCTCCCCTTAGAACGAAAATCATCCCAACTTTTGTCACCTTCAATAGGTTGGTTCCTATGAAGGTTTGTTACTCTTGCCCCCAGTGACTGAGCTACTAGCCCGGTGGTAAGTGATTTTCCCCGTGTTATGAAATAACCAAGAATGTATGGTTTTTATTTCTTCTACAAACTCATGATCTCTCCACCATAAATGTAAAAGCTTATAATTACTGTGAGTGCTCCTGCTAATAAAATGATGCCCTCAGCAAAGGCATAACTAAATATTTCAGACTCCCAAAGCAAACCCTTCAGAATGATCTAAAATAAATAGATCTCTAGTCCTCTCCTCTGAACTGGACAGGCCACGTGGCCATAATTTATACCTAAGGAGAGAAAGGAAACAGAGATTCAACACTGACACTTTCTCCTTTGCAATGATTCTGGAGTATTCTTTACTGTCTTTTCTTCTTTCAAACCTGCCTGGGCCACATGAGAATTAGCCATAGTCTCTGAACAAGCCAAGTAACTTCTTTTTAGCAAGTCTGTGCTTCTTCTAGCAAGTTTAGAAAGTTCTGTCTTCTACACTGATTCTGTTGGTGCCCTTTTAGCCGTTGTATACTGTGCCTTGGGTTGGCCGGCTCTTTTAACCTATGGGTCTAAGCTTTGTACTATAGCAAACTACTAACTACTAAAACAGGTGAGCGTTTGTTTTAAGACAGGGTCTCGCTCTGTTTCCTGGGCTAGAATGCAGTGGCATCATCATAGCTCACCGCAACCTCAAACTCCTGGGCTCAAGTGATCCTCCTGCCTCAGCCTCCCGAGTGGCCAGGCACGCACCAGCACACCTGGCTAATTTTGTAAAATGTTTTGTAGAGACAAGGTCTCTCTGTATTGCCCAGGCTATATTGGTCTCAAACTGTCCTCAAGTGATCTTCCCACTTCAACCTTCCAAGTGCTAGGATTATAGGCATGAGCCACTGCGCCCAGCCTAAATCAAGTTTTGACCTAATTCTCTTCTTTCATATGTCTTCATACTGGCTCAGAGATTATCACATCTTTTCGGACATGTTGAAAAGCAAACAACAAATATTCATTCAGCTGCTACTATATGCAAGGGGTGCTATGGGGAGTACTAAGGATTATAAATTGTAGTCCCTGCCTTCCAAACACTTACGGGCTAGTTGAGGGTCTAAAACACAAGCAAATGGAAAGAGCCTTAACAACACAGGGTGGTGCTGCTTGTCATATACACAGCCCATATTTTCAAAAATCTTTGTTTTGACTTTCTCATGCAACTTGTCTTTGGCGCTTATGGCAGAAAACCGTGGATGGCTCTATTGACCTTTATTCTACCTCACCTCTAGCACAAGAGCTTACAACACTTAAAATGTTATTTCCTAGACTCCCTTGCAAGAAAAAATGATGAGAAGCGAGTTGGGGAGATCTGGGTGTCTGGAGGCACCATGGCAGCCAGACCAGAGGTCCAGCGTCCAGTCGCCAGTTTCATGGCTGAAGAGGGTGCTGTGGTGGCCACAGTCACAGCCGCTTCCTGACAGCGGGACATTAGCCATGACGGAGCGTCTTATGAATAGTTCCTACCACCCTGTTACAGAAGTGGGAACGACAACAAGCTGGAATTAGGACCAAATTTGGACGAGATCCCATTTCACTTCCGGTTTGCTTCATGGCTTTGTGCAAATCATTTCATCTCTCCGTGCACTAACCTTTCCTCTTTGGTTAACAAGGGCAACGCCAATGACTCTTCTCGTATACTGTCTCTGAAGATGAATAAAATTACTAGGAAACACCATTACGCTTCTTTTCAAAGATGGATGATTCTGACACTACCACATAGGCCTTCTCCAGAGTGACATTCATTTACCCTGAGCACTTTGGAACAAGGGATGAATTCCTGAATGCACTGGGAATGTGGCCCTTGAATAGCATCTATTTTCTTTGTTTTGTGTGGTTTCTATTTATTTACAGAGTGCCCTGGTTATTCATGATGCTTTACAAACCATAAAAACAAAGTCTCCACCCTATAGAATTTACAGTGTAATTCAAACAGACATGCTGCATGGACTGACAGGTCAGGCGTGCCAGGGGATGGTGTTGGTGTTGTATAACATGGGTGTGGAGGGGTTCTTCTTGAGTTATAAATACTTTCCAGTTACAAGGGCCTTTCATCTGGGATCCCCAATCACTTTAGAATGGCAATAACCTCGATTGCTTTCTAAATGCACTTTCCATAAACTGTTGTGGGGACTGAGTAAATGCTTTTAAATGTCTATTAATTGATCTGTGGACCTGTTCATTGTCCATATTAAACAGAATATATGTAAACACGATGGTTTAGGAGAGGCCCACTTTGGGCTGTGGCCTGGCTGCTCACAACTCACAACCCCAGAGGGGCCTGGTGGCCTTGCCACAGCTTTGGGAGGGCCAAAGGGACACCTGGGCATTGTCCTAGATGAGATGCTCACTCAACTCTAGGCTCAGAAAGGGCACTTCTTGGGGCCTTTATTCACTATTTATGGATGAGTTAACATTTCAAAGTCAAGTGTGCTCAGGGAAAGAATTTCCACTGGAGAAACTTGAAGTAATCCCTTGGCTAACGATAATGGTTCTCATTTGGTTCCCAAGGGCACCGTCAAGTTCCTCTTAAGCTACTTTACTCTCTTTCTTGAGCAATAGCATTTTCAAAATGGTAAGATTTATATTTCATTGCAGCTGGTGTGGAGTTTCGTTTTCTATGTCTCACTCAAAGGCCATTTAGCAAGTGATTATTCCTGACCTATTTGACAAGTTCATTCAAATCCAAGGGAAGACTGGCCTGGGGTGCAAGTCCTGAAAGTTCACCCAAACATTTATGAGATAAGCATCCCTCCTCCTAGCCATCCTTTATACATTTTTTAGGTTATCTTTCTAAAAACCCAGATGGAATCGCATTACCCCCTGCTTTAAAAAACCTGCCTGAAGAATAAAATCCAAATGCCTTAGCAGGGTGGATGTGGCCTTCATGGCCTCAGTCAGCTGACCTGTCTCTCTAGTTTCATCTCTGTCCACATGACCTGCAGCTTTGGCCACACCAGACGCCACTTCCCCAGAGACCTCACACTTTCCTGCCCTGCCTCCTGCCGTGTCCTCTTTCATCTTCCCTCCTTGCCTTCCTCTCCCATCTTCCCAGTAAACTCCTACCGTTTAAAGCCTACCTCTAATGTTCCTCATCTTCACAGCCCACCGCTGTCGTGCCCCGCCTCCGTCATGCACACACAGTCCCCTCTTCTCCTAGAGCGCCACCTTCTCTTCACCTCTGTTGACACAGCTGCCACATCGTCTTTCAGGTACTGGGAGCTTCTCGAGCCCAAGGGTCATGTCTCAGGAAAGTTCTGTTGAAGGGTCCTGTGTGCACTTTGAAGTGGTGGGGAAGACGAAGGGAGGGAACAACTATAGCCTAAGACCCTTGTAAACTATTTGGAATCCTGGTTTTGTAGGATTTTGTCTCACCTGCTGTGAGGGGGTCACTCCACAATAATGCTGACCAATCCACTTTCCAGTTATGAAGTACCAAATTCATGGGGAGGGGTTGCTATACGTTTGGAAAAAATTTTTTTAATTGTGGGAAAATACACATAACACAAATTTATCGTTTTAGCCATTTTTAAGTGTGCAGTTCCTTGGCATTAAGCACATTCACATTATTGTGAATCCGTCTCCCAAACTTTTCATCTTCCCAAACTAAAACTCTGTACCCATTAAACACTGACTTTCCATTTCCCTGTCCCTCAGCCTCCTGGCAACCACCATGTCATTTTCTGTCTCTACGAATTTGACTACTCTAGGTACCTCACACAAGTGGAAACATACACTATTTGTGCTTTTGTGATCGGCTTATTTTACTTGGCATACTGTCTTTAGGGGTCATCCATGTTGTAGCATGTGTCCAGATCTCCTTCCTTTTTAAGGCTGAATAATACTGCATTGTATGGTATGTGCCACATTTTGTTTATCCATCTGTTGATGGACATTTAGGTTGCTTCCACATTCTTGTGCTTGCGAATAGTGCTGCTCTGATCGTGAGTGTACAAATATCTTTTTGAGACCCTGCTTTCACTTCTTTTGGGTATATAGCCAGACGTGGAACTACTAGACCATACAGTAAGTCTATGTTTAATTATTTTAGAACCTGCCTTACCATTTTCTACAGAGGCGGCACCGTTTTACATTCCCACCAACAGTGTACAAGGGTTTCAGTTCCTCCACATCTTCACCAACACTTGTTATTTTGTTTGTTTTTTGAATAGCCATCCTAGTATGAATAAAGTGGTATCTCATTGTGGTTTTGACTAAATTCAGTTTTGAGCCTCTGCATTGACTGTCTTGATTCCTGATGATAAATCCAATTTTGCAGCATGGCATTTATTTGTTCTGAGCCTGCCTCTGGGGAAGGGGCCACAGAGCGAGCTGGTTAAGGCTAAGTGGGCCTGTAGCCTGTTGTACTTCTTCATATCGGCCAGCAGGGGGCACTCCCACAAGACTGCCAGGGTAGTTCCCCTGACAGATGGCAGGGCAGCTTGCTTTTCCAGATCAAAGCAGCGATCTAGAGCACCAGCAAAGGGATCTTTTTGTTCCCTGACCCTCTTCCGTCCTGTCCCGTGCTCCTCACAGTGTCAGCATCCAAGAGAACCAAACATCCCAGGCTATAACAGCGTTTCTCAAAGGGGGTGCTACAGGCATTCTAGCAAGACAATTCTTCATTATGCAGGATGGTCGTTCCCACTGCCAAAGTTAGCATCCCAGGCCTCTGCTTGCTAAATGCCAGCAGTGGCTCCCAGTCATTGTGACAATCAAAATGCCCCTCACCCACATTTCTAAAGTACCCCCCTCTGGGAATGGGAGTTGCCCAGTTTGGAACCAGGCATGCAAAGGAAAGCGGAGATTCCCGGTATCCCCCACTCACTCATGCAAAGCACCAACTACCATAATGAGGCCTCGTGCCCAGTCGCCGGGATGCTGGAGCTCAGCCAAGGAGAACGTCACTGGTGGCTTTAGGTGACCCAGGCAACTCCTGGAGTCTGTTGATGGTTAGTTGACAGTGACAGGCTCACGTATCAGGAGAAAGGGGAAGACGCTTTCTAAAAACACCCCAACATGGCCCCCACCCCACACAACCAGGGCTTGCAACCTGAGCCTGGTCCCTTCAAAATACATTGACACCCCTCTACCCCCACCCAGCGAATGAACACTGCCCTCAGCCGTCTCTGCCTTGCCCGGGTTGGTTTAAGGGACTTCCTTTCCCTGTGCTGCCATAGCAACCGGGAAACAACCTCCACTCACAATGAGAAGGATGGTGCCGTGGCCCAGATCTGTAGATACACACGCCGGTAACAGAGCAACCGAGACCAAGGGCCAACAAGGGCCCAGGCAGAGGGGAGAGAGAGGTTTCCCAGAGAGGAGACAATCCAGGGCTTGAGGAGCCTGGGTATGCAGTTTATTTTTCTTCTCGACAAAGACACACACTGTCTAAACTGTGTGGCTTGTTGTTATTAAGGAGCTGCTGTAAGAGGGAAAAATGTATTTAATAAAAGGCCCAGTGTTTGTGGTCTTCTTGGGCTTGCTGCTGAGCTTTGGAAATCTTGAGGTGTGACCAGTTTTCAGCCTTCAAAACCAAGATGAACTGCCCTTGAGAAGGGGTGGTCAGAGGGGAAACATGTTCACACTCTCTCTCCTGAGCCGGGGACATGGGAAGTTGGTCCAGAACAAACAGAAGTTAGAAGTCTATCTGGAACCAGAGGTGAGTCTTACAGCTGAATAAAGGCACATTCGGGGGTTGGGGGAGGAAGGCTCTATTTTTCCATTGGGGGTGAACCATGTGTGTCTTGGTTTGTGTTAGTGAGGTGGGTGGGAGTCCCTGGTAGATCTTCCCTCCTCCTTCATGAAATGCAAGAAAATAATGTAGTTTTCTTGACACACCAAGATTGTCACTGGGGCCCTCTTCCTTTTGCTTACACACTGACTTACAGCCTCCTTTGCTTGAGACCAACGGAGATTCCAGATTGTCTGGAATTTGGATGATTTGGTTCAAGACCAGAATTTCCACCTGGGTTCTAGGCAAGCTGATGGTTGCTTAGTTTTTAGAAGTTGTGCTCTGTGGTTGAAATGCTGGGTGTTCATGCTATTTTAATGGCTTCCTTGAACTTTCTGGAATTCAACCCACAGGACTCATATTTAATATAGACCAAAAAAAAAAAAAATCTCATTTTAGAAGATTTTAAAGAGGTGGCAAAATTCCCTTGTCGTACTGGAATTTTATTTCATTGAATCCTGCCAGGAATAAGAAATCCACTGGGGACGCTTTGCGATTTGGAGGTCATACAGAGATCTCCATTGTCATGGTAGCTTGTCATGATATTTGACCTTTGCTGTGTTAAAAGGCATATAAAGTTTCAAAGGACCTCTATGGCCAATGGCATTTACCTACTTACAAGATATGTAACCACTTTATAGGCTCCTAAATAGCCAAATTAGGTAATGTTACATAGCATCTGGAATGCATAGACATTCTCCCTGTGTACAGCTGAAGTGGTGGTGGGTTGGAATGGTTTTCACCTATTTAAACTGCCAGCTAGTCCAGGTCTAATTTCAAAGTTATCTGCTGCTCTTGATAATTATGACTACTTACTTGCATACCAGGAAACTTTAATTGGCCTGTAACCTATACTCCACTGAGTTAAGCCTCCAGGCATGAATGGCTCTCCTGAAAGTTGTATGGGGTAAAATGGAACCATGGCCTGGGTTCTGCTAGTTTTGAGATGTGAAGAGAAAAGTAGTTGCTAAAAAGAGTAATTGTGTTGTTGTGTGACACCATGTGAACAAGTCAGAGAAAACTAGTAACTAAAAAAATGTCAAACACCTTGCATGAGCAGTATTTCTATAGAAAAGTCTTCTACAATAGCTCGATCTAGGTGGCTTCTTTTCATTGCAGGATTACTTGAACTGGAAGTCCCCAGAAGACTATGTACTGGTCGAAAAGCCTCGGGATGAGGACAATGCCGACCAGCACTCCTGGAGCCTCTTTCTCCCTAAAACTTTCAGCACTAGGAAGGGCGCCTTGATCCTCTATTCAGAAGGTTTGGCCATGTCAGCATGGACACCCAAAGAGAGGAGAAAAGGCTCCTACCGCTCCAAAGGTCATGGGAGGAGGCTGCACACAGTTCAAGACCTCAAAGAAGCCATCCTGGCATATGGAAGGAAACAGGTAGGCGAGAAGGCCCTCAGGTTTGGGAAAGGCACTGGCTTGTATGTCTACAAATCAGTTGCAGCTTTGGGCATAACTTCTTCTTGGACCCCAGGGAAGGTATGAAACTCTCAGACCTCCATTTCTTCATCTCTAAAATGGGCCCTATCTGCTGCATACAACTGTCAAAAAGCTTAAATGAGACTACATATGTGAAAGGGCTCTGAAAAGCGTAAAGGGCTATATTACCAGCATTTTGTGTTTTCCTTTCAGTTATGGTAACACAAAGTCCTTTTCAGCATTCAGACAGATTCAGGCCAGCAGACATTTCATCAGAACCCTTGAAACCCTGTCTCATAGCCACAAACATCATCATCCCATCTCTGATGTTCTTGGCTTTGTGGAAATGAGAGGGAGAACATTTTAAATATTTACCTTGAGCCCTTCAGCGTCTGCAGGATAAGTTAATGACTCTTTCCATTCTGAATTTAACATTAAGGGAAAACCCCTGTGCTCATTTTTCTGATTCATACTTTTTAATGTCTTATGAGATGTACACATGCCCTTGCTTTATATAACTGCATACATCAGCCCTTTGGCTGAGGCCATAAGACTGTCTGCGAAGATGTGTCACTTTATAAAATTCTAGGTTAGAGATGGTGGGTTGCTCACTAATTTGAAAGTCTCTGCTAACCTCTCATCTCCCGCTGAATAAAGTCGTTAGTTTCTTAGACTAGGCCCTCCATGCACTGGCTTTCTCCTCCATGTCTAGCCACATCTGCCACCTGTTCCTATCACCACCTCAACCATGGACCCCTCAAGGTCCCACCCATGTGACCAGCTCACCATTCCCCAACACCCATGTCCTTTCATAACTCTATACTTTTGCACATGTTTCTATAGCTGGCAAACTCCTACCCATACTTAAAAACACAACTCAAATATCATCTCCTCACTGAAGCCTTCTCCCACTTCCCTAGGCAGAGATATCCCATGGCTCCCTCTTCTGCAAACATTCCCATACCATTATGCACTGAGATTTATCTCTTCGACCATCTGTCATTCTTGACGGAATAACATCTCCAAGGTGGGGACCATGTCTAGATCATTTCCAGAAAATAGTGAGTTCCCATAAATGTTTGTGGAATGAATGAATCATACATGAAACTTTCGATCTCCTAGAATCATTCTTGGGAAATTTATCACCTACCCCCCACCCTACACAGAGCTTCCAAAAGGAAAGATTCCTCTGCCCCTTGTTATACATGAGGAAACTGAAGCTCAAGGGAGTTAAGTGATGTGCCCAAGGCCAGACAGCCAGTAAGTGACAGAGCTAGGATTCTCCAGGGCTAGCAGGCTTTACACTTTGCCCTATTGTCTGTGGACTTGAAGGGACTCCCGAGGTCATCGTGCCTGGCCTTGGCCTGTTTGTGCTCAGGTCCCCTCTGCACCCTTCCCCTGCTCTGCTCTGCATCACAGGCAGGTTGATCTCAGGCTACATACAATTCCCCAAATATCTGTGTCAACTGGCTTCTGATTGAATTTGCCATGGGAGACATTGGGAAGAGATTAGAGAGGGAGAAGAAGAGGAAAATCAGGGTGTTGTCCCTCCTACTCTGCCTCAGGTGACAAGAAGCATCAGTGTCACCTCTGTGGTCCAGCTCCCAACAGACAGGCCCACAATGGCCCAGACACCTCCAGGTGACCCCATCAGCCAGCCCCTCTCTGTCTTTCCTCCTGGCCTAGGGGTGGTGTCCACTTCTTGATACCACTGATCTCAGTGTTGCTTCACCATCTGTTTGGCTTCTAAGCTCTCCAATCACCTTTGTCATCAATTCCCTAAATGAAATTCCTTCTGTGTTTAAATACCTGGAACAGTTTCTATTTTCCTGGTTGGACACTGACTGACATATAGGTTAACTTGCTTCCCAGAGTAAGAATACCTTCCACAGCTCTCAGATGCTCATCTATATGGCTAAATACTGCAGGCAACAGGGAATCTTACTGGTTTAGATCTTATCAGATGAGTTCATTTGGGAACAGCTTCATTTTTGATTAGATTTGGGCTCAATGAAAAAAGCTCCTATCTTCTCATGGTATCCATTTACTAGATGCATAGCCTATACCTATACAAAACAGAACACTATAATCTAACTCCAGATGGGTAGAAGGGAAATGGTGTAAAGAAATCAGAAAGAAAAGCAAAGGTTTGGAATAGTAACAGGGCAGGAATTTAAGATTAAAAGAGTAGATTAAAGGAGGAGGGGGAAACAACTCAAAAGGGATTTGAGATTAAAGAAAATGAACCCCTCAGAAGAGTAGAGTTTTGGAAAATAGAGAGCACTATTTGATTATGCAAATGACAGACTGGCAAGAAATTTTTGAAATCACAATAGCCAGAGCCGGGAAGGCTATGGGCAAACAGCAGTCTCATGCATGAGAAGCACAACATCACATGACATTTCTGGAAGGCATTTTGGCAAAAGCCTAAAAAGGGTTGATACCTCTTGATCCAGCATTCTACTTCTAGGAACTTGCCCTAAGACATAATCAGAGATGTGCCTAAAGATTTATGCACAAAAACATTTACTATAGAGTTATTTACTACTATGCAAAACACTGAAAACAATAAATATCCAACAATGGAAATTGATTGAATAAATTATGGTACAGTCATATAATGGATTTTGAGTCAGGCATGTATTAGTCATGAATACCATGAGAAAATATGCACAGTGTATTTTTAAAAGCAGATTATAAAATAGTATTCATATAATAAAAATACCAATATTCATTAACATTTTTTGAGTATTTACTATGTAGTTGCCACTGTTCTAAGTGCTTTCCAAGTACAACTAATTTATGCTTTCTAACACTATTATTATCCATTTTAAAGCACAGAGAGTTTGAGTAATTCACTCAAGATTATATAGCCCAAGTAGATCATCACACCGGAATTTGAAACAAGGCAGCATAGAAAACGTTGCCTCTCTAACATAATCCAATATCATTGATTATGCAGTCACAGAAGGATAGACACCCAAGTTTTAACTGTGGGTTAAACTGTGGGTGGCAAGATTATAAATCATATTTTAATTTATACATTTCTTTTTACCAAACTTTTTTTAAACCTGGAATTTTACAAATAAAATAAAAATCTATGGCTTTGCAGGAGGTAGACAGTTGACCTTAGAAATCTAGGTGGGAGGATCAGGGAGGGAAACAGAATAGCAAACAGTGCTGTAAATTGAGCCCACCGATAACCACACCATCTGTCCCTCTGGATCAGTATTTCTTTGTCCAAATAGGATAGTTCAAGAGTTAAAAATGCTACACTCAAAGTAAAAGAGCCAAAGTAGGGAGGGGTAAAAAATGGTAGAGGGCTAACCAATACACTAGTGCTGCTTACAGAAGGATTTGTACTGGCTGGACCATGAGTCAAGAAACCTGTATGACTCAGGCCCCACTCAGACCTGTAAGAATTACAGCTATCACAGGGAGGTACAATTCAATGTTGAAAGCATCTCACAGCACCTCTAGTTTTACCTATGGATCTGATGGCACACATGTGGCAACACAGCCACATGTTTATAGCTCAACATACATCCACTCTTAAACTTTCCTGATGACCCAACTTCCTAATGAGTAAAGATAAATGTTAAGTCAAGAGATCAGACGTCAGAGTTCTCAGAATTCTGTATACATACAGATATGTTGTTTGGTTGGTTTTTGTTAAACAGAAGAAAATCTCATTCAATATTTCCAATGTTAAAACCATACTTCTTGAGGCCTTTAATTTATTTAGCTTCCCATTATTTAGAAGTCAAATAGCTATAAAACCTAAATAGCCGTAATTTGGGATAGTATCTAAATGACAGTCATACTGGTGCTCTTGAAGCAAAGCAGAAACCTAAAGTGCCTCTCAAATCGGAAATATTAAGTACTTTTTGCATTGTTTTAGCATTTCTTATTCTTGTATTTTTAGAATTTTGTAAATCTAGCAATATTTTTTAAATGTCCAACAAAGAGACATTGATTAAATAATGTATTAAAAATAATTTGTTTCAAAATTCATTTCACAGGGCATGCCATGTCTCTATCCCATTGAGGGATAAACAAGATTTAAATAACTATAGTGGATTTCAACCACCATTGTACAATTGTCACTCAGTGTCCACGGGGTTCCAGGATACCCCTTGGTTCCAGGACCAAAGATCAAGATTGGTTCCAGGACCCCCTGGGGATATTGAAATTCAAGGATGCTCAAGTCCCTTATATGAAACGATGTGGTATTTGCATATAACTTAAGCATGTCCTCCTGTATACTTTAAATCACCTCTAGATTACTTATAATACCTAATACAATGTAAATAGTTATAATGTATTATTTCTATTTGCATTATTTTTTATTGCTATGTTTTTTTTTTTCAAATATTTTCAATCCAAGGCTAGTTGAATCTGCAAATGCAGAACCCAGGGATACAGAGGGCTGGCTGTGTTGTTACCACCATCTCCCTTATAAGTGTGGTTACATTTAAGAGATTAGGTAGATAGATAGGCAGTCATATTCCACTAAACAATCACCACTCATTCTATACTGCCTAATACCTCCCCACCTCTTAATACTCAAGACACTTAGCTCTTTGGTTGCTGTTTTCAGCCAATGTCCAACCCATGAAGGACAGGTTACATTATCAAATAAGAAAATATTATGAGAAATATGTCTTTTGAATCAAGTTGATTTTCCCATCCTAAAGATAATAGAGTTCATACAAAATAGAAAAATATAGAAAAGGAGGAAGAATAATAAATTATCTATTTACCCTTTCAGCCAAAGATCAGGAGGACGAAGTTCCCTTTGTAAGTCCTGATCAATAACCTGCTACTTGCATGACAGTGACCCTAAGAAGTGAGAAAGGCTCTGATGGCTGTCAGCATGCTAAGTAGGCACCAAGGCGGTGAAGGGGAGGAAGAGTGATTTGACTGCACTCCTTCTTCCTAGTGTGCTCCATTCAAGCAGGTCCCGGGCAGTTGTTTTTGGAGCCTTTAATAAACCTAGAAGTAGGAGCGATCAGGAGAGAAATAGGGTCAGCCCTGCCTGACTATGAGGTCAAAGGTAATGTCAATAACAGCTAAACTTACTAAGTGCTTAGTGCATGCCAGGCATTTTATCTGTGTAACCTTACACAATCTGCACAAGCCTATAAGCTGGGTGCTAGCATTTTATAGGAGGAAAACCTGGGCTTGGTGTTAACTAACTTGCCCAAATTACTCAGCTCAATGGTGGAGCTGGAATTGGAGCCCAGACAACTGATTCCAAAACCCCACTGTTTCTTTTTTTGCCTGTCCATTTGGTATCCTATTCAAGAAATCATTGCCAAAGCCAATGTCATGAAGCTTTCCCCCTATGTTTTCTTCTAAGAGTTTTATAGTTTCAGTTCTTACATGTAGGTCTTTGCTCCATTTTGAGTTAATTTTTGTACACAGTATAAGGTAAGACTCTTACTTCATTTTTTTGCATGTAAGGTATGTACCTCTGTCATCCTCGTTTGACAGATAAAGAAATTGAGGCACAAATGGGTCAAGTAATTTCCCCAAGATCACACAGCTAGTAAGTCATAAAGACAAGATTCAAATCCAGGTAGACTGAGCTCTTACAGGAACTTGAGCTTAATTTTTGCTGTTTGCAATTCTAGTTGTTGTACATTTATGTTTGTGACATACGGCTGGTCAAATTTTTGATGCTGAATGGTTTGGTCAGGAATCAAGCGTTGTTACAACACTGCATTAATGAGGAAATTCAGACCACTTCATGATCCTCTTCTTTATGGCCTGGCACCCAGGAACACATGGTTACCAAAGATATATGGGAGAGAGAGTGAGTATCGTTTGCACAGAATCCCAAAAATTAAACCTGCAGAGAAAGGGGCTTGCTGAGAGTGGCGGTGTTTGCACAAGGCTGTTAAAAGTCAGGCTGGGGTTGGAGAAGGCTTTCCAGGCACAGCTGTTAGTGGCCTCCTAACTTTTCCCTCCCACGCTTCCCCCACCCCTACTCCAGTTGCCCTCACCTGGCAGCTCCAAGGCTGGCTCTGGTCACACCGGCACAGGTGTGACAACAATGGGCAGTCACCCTCTGTTCTAAGGCTTGGTTTTGCCAGAGTACACTGACTCCAGCAAGCCTGACTGAGGGCTAGGAGATGCCCGCTGTGCTCCTCCTGAGAGGACTTCCAGGTGGAGCAGGCACCTGGGAGCACAGGTAGTTGGCAATAAAGTGCAGACATTACTGGGTCTTCCCATTCAACTGAGCTAACACATAACATAGTAGTTATGAACTAGCGTGAGCCTAGCACAGCACCTGACACATGACAGGTGCTCAACAAATATTGCTGGATGAACATAGTAGTTATCAGGGGGAGGCCACAACCTCCACCCACCAGGGGGGCACAATCTGGTGAAGGAGGCAGACTGGTGCCCCAGTGACATTTGATACAAGGCAGTCCATGAGAGGAGCTAGATTATTATTTATTAATATGCTTTGGAAGTAAGAAGAAGGTTGAGATTGTGACTGCTTCTTACTGGGAAAATCTAGAGCAGCTTCTTAGAGGAGGTAGAATTTGAACTGAGTCTCATGGTAGAGATAAGCAGAGAGAGACCTCCTCGGCATAGGTGAGCGGAGGCCGAGAAGAAGGTCAGGGTAACTAGACAGGCATGGCTCCCGCTGGACATGTCCTCGGAGAAGGGGGTGGGGGCTGAAGGGTGGAGGGCTTTGCCAGCCAGTCCTGGGATTTCTGGGCTTCTCTCTTCACCCCTCTGTCGACTCCTGCACACAAAGCCTGGGCCACCCTCTGCCGTAAGGTGGCAGCTGGCTGTCTGGGCCTTTCTTCCTGTCCTGGGGATTCTGGCACCCTGCCACGCTGTATCTGCTGGGTGGGAGAGCAGGGCCCACTGTCTCGTTCCATCCTTTACAAATCCTCAGCTGCCAGCACTGGGGAGAGGGGTAAAGACAGCCAGTGTGGGGGCAGGAACACATGGGTGTCCCTTCACCCCTGTGTCTGGAGACCCGGTGGCATCAGGGAGGTGGCCAGCCTGAGCAAGTCCCTTGTTAAAGGAAGGACTCCCAGTGGAGTGCGGCTGACAGGACACTCTGTGCACACTAATTACTCGTCTCAGAAGAAACCCAAGCTGGGGATGGTTGGCAAAGCCAAGGCAGGCCTGAGCAGTCTGAAGGCATAGCAGCCAGCCTCCTGCTGTCGTGTTTATTTCCCTGTTCCAGGAACGCCCTTCCCGGCTCCCTTCTGTCTCCTTTTATGTTTTAGAGCAACTTCGGAGCTGGTAGTTAATTCTGGGGAAAGTTGGGGAAGGACTGGAGAAATAGTATGAGAAGAGGGTAGGTGTAATAAAAGTAATTAATTTCTAACATGGTTTCTATTTGTAAATATAATCTAAGCATATTACTAAAAATTTGATTTTTATAAAAAAAAGAGAGAAGATCTGTAATCTTATACCCAAGACCCTAATACTGCTGTTATTAGTGTTTTAATCTATTTTCTTCCAGTCTTTCCATCATGATTATTCATATATGAGATACTTTTTTGAAGTTGTAATTATCCTATACATGCTCTCCTGTATCTTGCTTTTTCCCACATAAAATAGTATTCAACACGTTGGAAACAAGTGAATAGATTTACCCTGATGGATCTTCTTGGTAGCCCTATGCAAGCCTTGGGTTTCCCTCAGTGCTCCAGTTTATCCAATGAGATGTGACATTATTAACCAACATCACAGGCATAATTTGAGAAGTTACTAAGAGAAACCAGAAAAGTAGGAACAACTTAAAGAGAATGTGGTAGGCAGAATGGCCCCCCAAAGATAGCCATGTCCTAATCCCTGGAACCTATGCATATGGTAAGTTATACAGCAAATGGAAATTAAGGTTGCCAAGAGAATTAAGGTTGCTAATCAGAAGGCCTTAAAATGGGGAGATCATCTTAGATTATTTGGGTGGGCCCAATGTAATCCCAGGTCCTCAAAAGTGGAAGAAGGAATGAGAAGGGAGGACTAGGGAGATGGCAGCCTGAGAAGGATTCAGCCCGACATTGCTGGCTTTTA
This sequence comes from Indri indri, assembly GCA_004363605.1. Lineage (NCBI taxonomy): Eukaryota > Metazoa > Chordata > Mammalia > Primates > Indriidae > Indri > Indri indri. The sequence continues at coordinate 60,918 of RJWJ010006216.1, forward strand.
AGATGGAGGAAGGGGCCACAAGCCAAGGGATGCTGAAAAAGCCAAGGAAACAGTCTCCCCTGGAGCCTCCAGAAGGAGCACAGACCTGTCAACACCATGAGACCCAATTCAAACTTCTAACCTGCAGAACTGTAAGAGAATACATTTGGTATTGTTTAAGCCACTAGATGTGTGGTAATTTGTCACAGCATCAGTAGGAAAGTATTATAGAGGCCAAGATCAGCTTACAAACTCTAAGCAAAAATATATGTAAATACCCCAAATTCCAGGACTAGGATTCCCTAACTCTTCTTGGCAACTCCCTGCACCATTGAGCAAGCTTCCCAGAACCAACCTGGTGCTTCGGAGATACCCACTAGTGAGAAACAATAAGGGGTCTTGTCCAGACTCAGCGCATCATGCCATTCACATAGGGGCTGCAGCACCTAGGAAGAGGCTGGTTCTTGATGCATTCAGAGAAAAGTCAATTGAAGCAATGATTTTTGGGGACTAAAGAAAGTTCCAATTCACCCAGAAAGGTCATCAGGTCTAATAGCTCCATATTTCAGGGCCTAACACAGTGCCTGGCATATAAAAAGTACCCAACAAATATTTACTATATGACCAAATGAAAAATGGAGTGTGTGGGAGTGTCTTTTAGCTTCCAACATCCTCTCTATAATTCTTCCTTTCATGTCCTCTGGAAAAACCTCAAGACCTTACAGGGCTGAATTTTCCAGGCTTTTTTTGCACTTGAAGTACCTGCCACATAAAATGTCCAGACATCAAGGAGCAGTTGATGCTCTCTGTTTGAATTCCAAGCATTCATTTAATTTACAAACTCCTAGAGAGTAGAGCCGTTTGAATATTAAGCCATACTTTCTTTTATCTGTTACTCATTTTATTTGTTAGTTATCAATCTGTCTTATTTGTCCCTTTTTCTCCAGTGTCTCTTCTCCACCCCTTGAATCTGTAGCAGCTTCAAATCCGTTGCTTCCATATTGTATCTATGCATCAGAAATACTTTTGGCTGCAAGCAACAGTTTTCTTGATTATTAGCGGCCTAAATCAGGAATCAGCAAACACAGCTCACTGGCCAAATCCTGCCCACTGCTTGTTTTTATAAATAAAGTTTTATTGGAACACATTTGTTTACGTAGTGTCTATAGCTGCTTTCACACTACAAGGACAGGTCAATTAGTGGTAACAGAGACCATATGGCCTGCAATACCTAAAATATTTACTATCTGGCACTTAAAAAAAATCCGCCAAACCCCGATTTAAGCAATAAAGAGATTTAATTATCTCAAGTAGCAAAAACCTTCAGGGTAGGAGTTTCATGCTTGCTCAGCAGCTCTCCAACGCCATTAAGGACTCAAACTCCATCTTTTCCTTCCATCGTCCTTTGCATGTTGGCTTTTCTTCCTCATGCTTGTTAGCACATGTTCACAAGATGGCTCCCATACTTCCAGAGGTCACACCTGGGTCTAAAGCATAAAGAAAAGGGCCAGCAAGCCATCCTTGCATAGCTGTTCCTTCTCTAAGAAAGCAAAGACTTTCCAGAAGCTCTCCAGTAGCTTCCTCTTAGTCTCATTGGACAGAATTCGGTTACATGGCCACTCCCAGGTGCAATGAAATCTGAGAAAGCAAGGCCCTCCTGTCTGGAGGTTCCACATCCGCAGATTCAGCCAACTGTGAAGGAAAATATTTGAAGGAAAAAAACAACAAAAAATAATACACATTTTTAAAAAACCAATGCAGTACAACTATTTACATAGTATTGATATTTACACTGTATTAGGTATTATAAATAATCTATGAATGATTTAAATATATGAGAGGATGTGTGTCAGTTATAGGCAAATTCTACGCCATTTTACATAAGGAACTTGAGCATCCTTGGATTTTGATATCCACAGGGGTCCCGGAACCAATCCCCCACGGATAAGGAAGGATGGCTATATCTGGGAAAAGGGTTCTGTTAACAGAAAAAAATGGGGATTTTGTTAGCAAAAAGAAGTGAGGGGAAGAAATGTTATGCAATCAACAGTCTCCCCACACGCTGGACAAGGGCAAGGAGAAAAGACCTAGTATTTGCTGACCACCTACTATGTGCTGAGTATTGAGTACTTTACATACTTCAGCCCACTTAATCTTCACACTGAGGACACTGAGTGAAATTACTCAGAGAAGTAATTAACTTGCCTAAAGACACATGCCCAGGGGCGGGGCTGGATGTTAATGCCAAGCCTGTGCTCAGTCTCCTTCGCTGTGTTCCCCTCACATCCCGTGAGGAGTGCCGAGGGATTAGAAAGTGCTTTCACACGTGCGAGGCAGGCAGGCAGGGCGGGGAAGCCAGCAGGGGTGAGAGGAAGGACCCTCTCACATACCATAGGCTGGCACAGTGAGGCACATTTTGCTTCCATTATTTCATTTATACCATCAAAAGCCCTAAAAGGTAGGTATTATCAGTAATACAGATGAGGTTTTATAATTTAGGTGACTGAGAAGTGACAGGGCTGGCCAGGCGTAGTGGCTCACGACTGTAATCCTAGCAGTTTGGGAGGCTGAGGCAGGAGGATTGCTTGAGGCCAGGAGTTAGAGAAGTGGTGGGGCTGGAATTGGAGCTATTCATTCATTTAGTTATTCATTTCCCTCACAATATCGAGCCCTGCCGTGTGCCAGGCCTTGTGAAATCTGACTCTCAGGTTGATTCCAAAATCCACGAAATTTCTACTCCCTCCACCATGCTACCAGGTCCATTTTAGAGAGAGGTTCAGAAAGGTTCCGGGGCTTGCCCGACATCATAAAGTTCCTACAAGACAGAGTGGGCCTTGAACCCAGACACTCTGGCCCTAACTC
>RJWJ010006217.1:0-63567 GCA_004363605.1 Indri indri
CTCTAAGGGAGGGAGATGGCAAACATGCCGGATATACAAACGCACAGACCCAGTGTGCCCTCGTCGGCTGTTACATCTGCCTTACTCTTTCCCCCAAAGACCTTATAGCCCCTCTGTCTCTTTCTCCTTCCTTTTCTGACCTGCCTTCTCTAGCTCTCAGGAGGTAGAGACCTAGTTTTAGTACCCACAAGATGAAGTTCAAACCTACAACAGCTAGGGGCATGGGATGGGACTAGACACTGGAGGAGTAATGCCTTATAGAATTAATCTAGAAGGAATTCTAAAGCAAGGACCACACTTTGGTCCTCGTTCTGCTACTATGATATTGAGCATGCTGTTGTGGCCAGGGAGGTTCACTGCTCAGATCTCCCTTCAAGAGAACCTGATATGGGGAGTAGTTAGTGAACAGCATCTGTCTTTCATACCTTTGGATTTTCTGTGATATTCACACCGAGGCAATGATCCCCCCAAGCTGCTTCCAGTCAAGAACTTAGCCTATTGGGGATTCCAAGGCTGGGTTATTTCTGCCCAACACAAGACTCCTCTAATGTTCAATCTTTGCTCAGGAACCCCTCACTGGTGTGGACATGACCCTTTCATGGCTGTACCACTGTCTGAGGACTCTCCTTCCCAATCCGCCTCCTTCTGTCACCTCTCCCAGGTTTCAGACCTGTGTCACCTCTCCCAGGTGTCAGACCTGCGTCACAGTCAATAGCTGTGATTCCCTCCCATTCCTTCCATCATTATCCTTCACAGACATTTCTCCCAATAAATCTCTTGCACATCTAAATTCATCTTGGTTTCTGATTTTCAGGAGACTCAAACTAACACGTCTCAATCTACTTTCTCTGATCTGTAGCATCAAGGATATTGAGCTGGATTTCTGGAGTCCCTTCTAGCTCAAAAATTCTACCTGCTTTTAAGATTCTAGAAGGTTATTCCTATTTGATGAATGAAGAAAAAGAGGATTGCATATTTAGTTCTCTAATCCACAACTATTTGGGGCCTATAATCCTGTGTCACATTTTATTTTTGTCACTAGAAAGAACTTTTGTGTTGGTGATATCTTACCAGGCAAGATAAATAATTCTGGGCAATGCTCCAAATGGTGATAAACAGTTCCTTAAGGACTAGCTGAAAATTCCACACAGGATATGAACCATCGCTTTGCCTCAGCCGATGGTTCTTGTACTTCAGGGTACAGAAGAGTTCCCCTGGGAGCTCCTTTACAAAGGCCGATTCCTGGATCCAGCCCCTAGAGAGCTTCATTCACGAGGGTGGTAACTGGGACTTCGGCTTTTTATGAAGCTCCCTTGTGACTCTGATACAGTTAGTTCCTGGAATAAACTTTGAGAAATGCAGGCACATGATAAATTAAATTTACATTTTTTTCTTAAGTTTTACAAAAATTATTTACTGGGTATCTATTAATATAATGTGCAGTAGGAATCCACAGGAAGTCACTGACTGCATGGTGGGGGTGGGCTAAGGTGATCTCTCATGGTGCTGACATTTCAGCAGGTCATAAAAAATGAGAAGGACCTTGTCACCCCCATGTCAATGTGGTGAAGACATTCATAGTATGTTTAGATAGCAGCTGGGAGCTGAGGGGTCTTGGGAGTTGGACAGCAAGGGAAGAGAGGAACATGGGAGGCAGTGAGATCTTTGGCTTCATCTTAATTTCTAGCAGGGACTTTATTTTAGAGATGTGTGATATGCATAGAGAATGTCACTTCAGAAGTCTGGGAAACAGCTCTCTTACCTAAATAAAACACAAGGTAAATAAAACATTGAGAAAGAGTCAGAAGTAGCAAATGTTATTTGTTTTTGCTTCTGTGCCAAAATACTTGATAGGAGCCTCTCTGAGACACTGTGGGGTGTCCACTCTTGCTCCCTGGGGTGTGTGCTGTGTTCCGCGGCATCTTCCAGTCCCAGGAGGGAGCACCTAACTAACTGGCTTTTGGCAACCTCCCCACCTGCCTCCCAAAGTTAACCCCAAAGATGTGGGTATCAGCTGGGGCATCTTCAAAGGGTTGTCCCAGTCAGAAGTGGGAATCAAGATCCTTTGGTCCACTGGCAGCCGGCAAAGCTGATCCATAGCTGTCCTCAGCTTTGACACATGGCTTTGTCCCTTATGCTTCAATACTCCTATATAACTTTTTAAAAACAATTGTATTTTTCATTACGAAAATAGTATGCGATCAAGGTAAAAATAGATCAAAAGACCCACAATAAAAAAAAAAAAACTGCTCGTGGCTGGATGTGGTGACGTGAGCCTGTAATTCCAGCTGCTCAGGAGGCTGAGGCTGCGGTGAGCTGGGATCAGGCCGCTGCACTCCAGCCTGGGCAACAGAGCAAGACCCTGTCTGTAAAACAAACAAACAACAACAACCTGGTCTGATTAAAGTGTCTTCATTTTTTTTTTTTTTAAAAAAAGCACCTATATCCCAAAATTTTAGGAGATTAAGGACCCTCTTACGTGCATCTATAAGTTTCTTAATACTCGTGGAATAAGGAAAAAAAGGCCAGAAGAGATCAGAAAAGAAAGCTGTCAATGCAAACAAATCTAAAAGCTGAATTGCTGTTATGACCTATATATCCTGCATTTGTTGCCTTGAACACAGTAAGATTAACATGTTTGTATTATGTTAAAAAAATAAGATCACATTGCCTTAAAAAACAAACATGGTTTCATTGCCATAAAAACCACCTCTCTTCCCACTGGGACAAAGGAATAGCCCACTACTATTCTAGTGTGTTTCCTGCCAGGTTGCTTTTGTGTATATACATTTTAAGGTATTTATTTTCATAGTTATGAACATGCTATGTATTGGATTTTATTTCCTTATTTTGATATTAACCATTATAACGTGTCTTTTTCTTTCATAAGCATCATGCTTAATGCTGATATAAAATTCCATCATATACTTCAATCATATTTTATTGCTATTCACACCAATGTTGGAAGTTTATTTTCAATGTTTTCTTATAAATAAGAGTGCTTAGAATAAAGATTTGCATTAAAGCTTTCTTCATATTTTAGATTTTCCCTTAGGACAGATTCTCAGAAGTGAGTCTCAATTTGAGGTTGAAAGGGTAACATTTTTAAGAGCCATCGTACATATTGTCAAACTGATTTTGGAAACAGTTGTATCATTTCATAACACTACCAACCGAAAATAGTGTCTGCTTCACCATACCCTCACCATCATTCTGTATTACTATTCCTTAATCTTTACTGTTGGCAAAATTTACTGATTTAATTCTCGCGATCCTGTTTTCATCCTATGAACCTTGATTTCCGGAGAGAGATGCCAGTAAGACATTTACAAACCAGTATCACTGATATGCAAAAAATGGACTCAAATGTTTTACAAACATTTATAAAAGCAGTTTTATTCTTTCAATTCATCATGCTTCATACATATATATATATATATATATATTTTTTTTTGGAATAGGGTCTCGCTCTGTTGCTCAGGCTAGAGTGCAGTGGCATGATCACAGCTCACTGCAACCTCAAACTCCTGTGCTCAAGCGATCCTCCCACCTTGGCCTCCCAAAGTGCTGGGATTACACGTGTGAGCCACCATGCCTGGCCTCACATATTAATATTTTAATTCAGGGTTTCGACATCGGCACTGCTGACATTTGGGGTTGGATAATTCTTTGTTGTGGTGGGTTGTCCTGTGCATGATAGGATGTGTCACAGCATCCCTGGCTTTTGTCCCACTAGATGCCAGTGGCTCCCCCCAAGTTGTGTCTCCAGATGCCCCTGGGGGAAAACAGCCCCAGACTGAGAATCATTGTTCTCATGAAAACTACAAGCTCTATTAGCTCAGGTTTCACTGCAATGCTAACATTTTCTTCTTTAGCGTCTTAGACCTGCTGGTGCCTCTGCAACACCCTCTCTGTCCTTCTTCCTTGCTAGCAAATCCCCAGTTTTGTTCAGCTGTTCCCCTCGCTGGTCTCAGGGGATGAATTATGTCCCATTAGGCCTGGCGTGAGCTGGCCGGGCAGTCTTATTCTCCTCTCAGTGACTGGCTCTGGTTTAGATGTGGACCTCGGTCCTGACCACTGTGCCCCAAGGAGACATCTGCTGAAGGACGTCCTTTACTGACACAAAGAAGCACACAGGAGAAAGTGCCCTTCTTCTTCCGTAGGTGTTGTCATGTTTCCACATGCTGCCTGGAGTTGCCGCAGCCACCTTGGGCCTCCGAGGGGAGAAACCACTGACACACCGAGGAGTATGAATGTAGGAAGGGTGTGTCCGTGGTGACTTTCTGGAGACACCTGGTCTGGAGACCAAGCCATGGAGAGGCTCTACCTCCAGACTTCTTTTTATGTGAGATAACACACCTCCAAACTTTTAAACTGCATTTTGCTATTACTACTGTTGTGTCTTCCACGGCATCCTAGCTGTCTTTCTGGAAGCCCCCATCACAGTGCCTAAGAGAGATGGTTACTGGGCCAGTTTTGACATCCAAGCTTGAGCAACTGCAGAAGGCCATGGTCACAGGACCTTCTCTGAGCAGAGACGTGGCTCCAGGGAGGACCAGCCAGTTGAGGAAGGAGCTCAGCCAGGGGGCTGGAGGTCAAGAGGGCTGATTCTGGCCCTAAAGAGCCAGGTAGGCAAGTTCAGACAGGTGGGGGTGTGGTGGGACAGAAACGTTCCTCTGGGGCCAGGCGCTCAGGGAAGTAGATGAATTTCAAGCCCATGATGGACAGCAACACGAGCTCTTTGTACACAATGACTGGGGCTCTGTTTCCTTTTCTTTTTTTTTTTGGTTTTATTGTTTTTGAGACAGAATCTAGCTCTGTTGCCCAGGCTAGAGTGTAGTGGCATCATCATAGCTCACTGCAACCTCAAACTCCTGGGCTCAAGCTATCCTCCTGCCTCAGCCTCCCGAGTAGCTGGGACTACAAGGTATGTGCCACCATGCCTGGCTAATTTTTCTATTTTTTTAGAGATGGGGTCTCGCTCTTGCTCCAGCTGGTCTCGAACTCCTGGCCTCAAGCAATCCTCTTGCCTCGTCCTCCCAGAGTGCTAGGATTATAGGTGTGAACCACCGCGCCCGACCATGGGGCTCTGTTTTCACTGAGCAGGACTGAGCTTGAAAGTCTTCAGTGCTAGTAGTTTGGAGCAGCTAGAACAGGTAGCAGTAGATAGAGTCAGTGACACCATACCTTGAGGAAAGTACTATTGTACAAGAGAAAGAACCAGCATTTTGGAATCGGAGTTTCAAGAGGGATTTTGATCCCATGTCTGACATGGGTAGACAGGTGGGTAAATGGATAGGAAGATGGGTAGATAAGTAGGAGGGCAGATAGGAGGGGTGGATGGGCAGAAGGCTGGATGGAGGGAGCAGGTGATAAAAAGGACAGGTGGGTGGGTGTAGGGGTGGGACAGCTGAATGGAGGAGCATGGGTAACTAGAGAGATGAACAAACGAGTATTAGCAACTCTTTTGGTTTTTGCTTTGATCACAAAGAGCTATGTTCTTAAAGTGGGAAGGAACCTCTGGAGATCTCAGCAGGCCGTATTTCCTTCTTAAGTGTGGCTCCATTTCATGGACTGTGCAGGTAGAAGTGCATCCCAAAATCAGAGCACAGGAGGAGGCCTGGGGGATCGCAACAGTCTACTACATAAAACTTGCATATATTATATTAATACATATATATATATATACATAAAATGACACAAAGATACTTTCTTCAATTCATTATGTAAATGAGAATTGCAAATGAATTCCTAAACTGATATATGACAGCACTCATAAATCTAATACCATCACCAAAAGAAGCTTTGGCCTGTACCGGATCTGAGATAGCTGCATTTCTTAAAATTAAAAGAACAACAAAGATTCAAGCATTGAACGTCTTTTTCAATTGGAATGCAGTTTGATTGACACCCAACTTTCTCTCTTAACCTCAGCTTTTGCCCTTGAAGGTAGCACTTACTTCTAATTTGTGTGCAGTATTTCAATTTGCTTGCACATCCTTCAGTTAGCAACGCTAAAAGGTCCTTTCCATTTTGGTAGGTGGGCTTTTGATGCAGTTTCCTCCCTCATCTGTCTGACCCCTGCCCTGACATTTCATCATCCTCCACCCAGCCCACTGCGGATCCCTGTTCTGTGCCCCACTGCACCCCACAGGGGCCTCCATTACCTCACACCCTTCAGAATCTCTTTGTAAGTGCTGGTTTATTTAAACATATGTGCCCTTATGTATCACGAGTTTCTTTAGGGCAGGGAACATATCTTATTCCTGACCCGATACCTAACACAGAGGATCTCAAAAATGTTTTAGGAACAAATGAATCAGCTTGAACTTATGAGGCCAAATTTTATTAAAACAAGCCTTTAAAAACTTCTCTGTATGTATATTTTACTTGAGTAAGAAGTCTAAAAATATGTTTAAATGGAACACAGCATTATTTTAAAGATAGCTATAAGGCAATTTTCCCACACAGTTAAATCAGTTCTCCTATTGTCAATAATTCTCCACAATCAAGTAATTCAGAGAAAAGGGATATTAAGTACCGGGAGGGGCTGCCAAGAGGTTGTTGGCAGTCACTCTCTGGAGGCCTTTAGAAATTGATCAGGATTACACTATACGATTCAGTAGCTTTCACAATTATAAAAATAACTAGGTGAAAAATGTTAAGGAAAGAAATATTCTATTTATAGTATCAGCAAATACACACAAACACAAACACACACACACACACACACACACACACTCACTCAAGAACAAACTTAGGAAATGTAAAACTTAGATCCACAGCATAGTATTTTACCTATATATCCCTACTAGGATAAACCCTAAAAACCAAAGACCTACCCACACATCCTTGAACATATATTAAACTATTTTCATTAAGTAATATTACTGTTATTCTGAGACTTTTCCATACCTATCACGAAATAAATAAGTAATTAAGGCTTTAGGAACTAAAATTTTCCAAGTGGGAAAAAAGAGATGCAGGTATAAAATCAATGAAGTTAAAGTAAAAACCTTTTATACCTCTATTTGAATTAAAAGTATCAATTATGGACTCATTATATAATTTATCTTTTAAAAACACATTTTCCAGATCATCATAAAAATATGGCCTAGAGATGGAGGGGTTACAGTGAGCTATAATGATGCCACTGTACTTAAGCCTGGGTAATAGAGCAAGACCCTATCTCAAATAAATAAATAAACAAAGATTCACATGTGTTGGTAATTTTTGAGGCAGAGCAATGGGGGTATATTACACTGTTCTCTCTAATGTTACACATACTTGAAATTTTCATAGCAAAATGTTATATAAATGACAACAAATGTCTTGTCTGAGAGCACATGATTTGTACAATCAGAATCACATCAAGAAATGTAGCTGTCAGGAATTCTGAGAAATACAGTTTTAAGCTTTCCAGTCTCTGCAGCACATTCTAGAATCAGGCTTGAAATGTGTGTGAGTGAAATAATCAATAGTGTCTGCTCCCAAACTTGTAACTCAAATCCTAACCTCTCTCTTGAAGGATCATTAAAAATGTCCAACTGCCTCTTTGACATCTTGACTTGGATGTCTCCCAGGACCCCCAAACTCAGCCTGCCAAAAGCAAAACTAATGATGCTCCCCAGCAACCTGCTCTACTACTAGTTAGCTGTGTGATCTCAGGGAAGCCTCAAAGTTCCTCAAGTCTCCAGTTTGTGTACTGGGGGAATGACTAGATCATCTCTAGCATATTCCCAGCTCAAGCACTCATTTCATTATATATTGTTTTTTAAAACAAGCCACTTTAAAAGGAACTTAGGCTCTATATTTTTAGAAGCAGCAATATTTCAGGATAAATCTTAGTATCAGTTTAGCTAGCTATCAGTGATCATTTATTCAATATTGGCAGAAAGTTCAAATAGCCCATAATTGCTTTCAGTGTGGACTCGCACATCCTAGAACCAACCAGCCAAGTAACTAACCGCCCGTCTCCCTGTAGCAACAGCCAAGGAGCTGTCTGCTGTTAGGAAGATAATTTAGATGGCTGGCTTTTTTGGTCCCCGGCTTTTGTATCTGTTTTAGAAATGTGACAGGTATGATTTTTTTCCAAGGCAAGAAGAGGAAGAGATGGTTTGACCTCTGGTGCCTATTGAAACAGCTACAGAAGGGTAACTTGTCATTTTTATTGCATAAGTGAGGATGTTCCCACAGTGAAGCAAAAGGGGTGATAAATAAGATTCTTGGAGGCTGCTAAATGGCACTGAGGGGGAGGGAGCGTGAGTGACAGCTGCACACCGCCTGGGATCACAACAGCAGCACTCTCTCTCTCTCCCTCCCACAGCGCTCTAGTTACCAAGCACTGGCACATCGGTCTTAGCGTTTGATTTCATTTTCTCTCTCTGCTCAGACGGTTTACCCAATTTAGGGGGTAAAAATATCAAGCAAGCTTAATACATATGGGAATAAAAGATGATCAGGAAAAGGTGGAAAAAAGGTAAACCAACCTCTTTTGGCTAATTCAGGACTTTAACCAGGCATAAATATCGTGCATGTTAAATTCAGTCTATCTTTTCTCAGAGAGGCAGTATAAGTCTGTCATAGGCTTGGTGATCCTATCCTTTGAGATTCAAGGGAAATGCCACTCGAACCTCCATCAAGTGTAGAGTGGGGATCCCAACATCATCCATCCTTTGTGTTTTCAGGGGGCCGGCCTCTGTTTCTCCCAGTCCTCTCTGATGACACATTGTTGCTTCCAGTTAGGGCTCAGCCGGTTGTGCTGATGTGCTGTCCTGCGTGTGAAAACTTGCCTTGCAGTAGGCACTGCCAGGACTCCTCCACTCTCCCAAGGTCAACCTCTACCCAGAGGTCTAGGGCTCTATACATAGACTTTCCTGTAGCAAAGTGGGGTGTTACACTGCAAGGCATCGTAGCTCAGCAAGCAGCTTCAAGTGGGATATTAAGCACCTAAGTTCTTAAAGAAAATATTCTGCCATTCTCTATGGTGTGTTATACATCCATTTACTATGTCATTTAGTTACCGTCTCTATAGGCCAATGTGGGTACCGGTTCTAAAATTTGTCAGGTGAGGCATCTGTTAGGTAACTTTCAGAGGTTCCCAACAGACTGTGGCAGACCCTGATGTGATTTTCAGGCTTGACTGACCACACAGCTGGGCTCCTTCCCCTGCATCGTGCTGCGTGCCTTAAACACCTCAGCATTTCATGACAAACACAAACTCTCACAGCAGCAGCCCCATGGAGGATGTGGAGGCTAATACAGTTGTTACTAAATTATTAAATTAATCAATTTTGCAGATGAGGAACTGAAGTTCTAGAGAAGTGAAGGTTCAAGATCAACCAGATGCTGAAATCCAGGCCTTCTGGCACCAAGCCATTCCAGGCTACCCCCATTTCTTCTCTCGCTTTCTCTCCAAATAAATACAAAAACAAACAATCAACAAAGAAATAAAAAAGGCACATCTCCCAGGCACAGGCTATGCACAAAACATTGTTAGGTATTGCTCGTTATGGGTGAACTAGATTTTCAATTTTCAGAGCACTTAGAATCTTAAAAGACCTCTGGGGAAATGGAAGCCTAATCCCTAGGTCCTCCTTGGAAACTCTGGTTCACCAGCTAGAGCCACCACAGTGTTGCATATTTGCATAAGAGCCTGTTGAGCTTCCTGGTAGAAATGTCCTTTCTCCTGGGGACTCTGGGACTTCTGGTTGACTCGTGCCATAGTGAACTGAAGGCTTCAGGGTTGCTTCTGTCTTGAAAGGACAAGGACCTCACCCTATGTCAGTGGTTCTCAACAGTTAATTTGCACAGCCCCCTCCCCTTGACCAGCGGAAATTTGGCAACATCTGGAGACATTTTTAGTTGTTACAACTGGGGGAGTGCTGCTGGAATCTGGGGGGTCGAGGCCAGGGATGCTGCTAAATGACCTATAAAATGCACAGGACAGCCCCTGCAACAAAGAATTATCTGGTCTCAAATGTCAGTAGTGCCAGGTTGAGAAGCCTGCTCTAAGCCTAGGGGAATGCCCAGGCTCCATCCTGTGCTCCAGTTCAGTGTCAGCAAAGAGGGAGCTCAGGGTGGTGGACCTCACCTGTAGTCTGACCTGGGCTCTCAGAAACCTCAGAAACAAGCAGCTTGTTCCTCCGGAGATGGGACTGTAAGCAAACTGAATGCCTGAGATTGCCCCGTAGGGCCCTCACTAGGAGAGCTGAAAGCCAGAGGGAAGAGATGTCTCACTGCCTCCAGGACAGCTGAGCTAGCAGAGCAGCGGGAGCAGCTGGCAGGTGCAGCTGGGGAAGCCCGCTTCCCAAGAAGCATGAGGGAGAAGGGACCCAGGAGCAGGGTGGAGACAGGTGCCCCACTCAGGGAGCGTAGAGTAAGAGAGGCTGGAATGTGGTGGAGGTGATTAACCAGGATCCCTTTTGCTATGGTTAAGTAAATTTGATCATACCCCTGGTGTGCCCTGGAGACACAGGGATTTTTATTTCACTTTCTCCTTGCAGCGACTCTGAGGCAGGCAGGTAAGGTGAGCATTATGCCTATTAGACAGACAGAGCCCTAGGGAAATTCAGAGGGAGATCTAGCCAGTGATAAAGCAGGAACCAGAACCAAGTCTTCTGATGCTGTGATGGACTGAATTGTATTCCCCGCCCCCCGCCACCAAATTCATGTTAAAGCCCTAACCTCCAATGTGACTGTATGTGTAGACAGAGCTGGTAGGGAGGTAACTCCCTACCATTTAACTAAGGTTAAATGAGGTCATAAGGGTAGGCCCTGTCTTAGTCTGTTTTCTTTGGCTATAACAGAATATCAAGATCAAGGTGCCAGCAGGGTTGAGTTCTGGCGAGGGCTGTTTTCCTGATTTATGGACGTATGGCCTTGTTCTCATGTGGCCTTTCCTCCGTGCACGTGCAGGGAAAGAGCTCTGCTGTCTCTCCCTCTTCTTATAAGGACACTAGTCCTGCTGGATTAGAACCTGCTATGGTTTGAATAACCCCTCCAAAACTCACGTTGAAATTTAATTGTCAGTATAATAGTATTTGGAGGTGGGGCCTGTAAGAGGCGATTAGGTCATGAGAGCTCCGCCCCCATGAATGGAGTAATGCCGTTATGGTGGGAGTGGGTTAGTTGTCTCTGGAGTAAGCTCCTGATAAAAGGATGAAGTTCGACCCCCTTCCTCTCTGTATCGTTGCTCACTTGCCCTTCCACTGTGTCACGATGCAGCACGAAGGCCCTCACCAAATGCCAGAGCCATGCTCTTGGACTTGCCAGCCTCCAGAACTGTGAGAAATAAATTTCTGTTGTTTCAGTCATGCAGTCTGTGGTATTCTATTATGGTAGCCCAAGCAGACTGATACAGATGCCAACACCTGGCTCTCTGTATTGGGCTGCCCTAACCCTGGCCCATCAGTCTTTGGAAACCTCCAGGCCACCCATGACCAACTGTTAGGCCTCAGGTTGAGGCCTCAACCCACCTTACCTCTCTACACTGTCTGCCACACCAGTCGACACTCGCCCCTCTGAAAAGGCTCTCATCCCTTGGCTTCCCAAACACCACCTTCACCTCAGTCTCCTGCTCTTGCCTTGTTACCTCTCTGAAGGTTCTTTCTCAGTCTCTCTTTCATGGCCTAGCAACCCCCTTGGTTTTTTTTTTGTTTGTTTTCTTTTTTTTTTTTGAGACAGGTCTGGCTCTGTCACCCAGGCTGAAGTGCAGTGGCCCAATCATAGCTCACTATAACCTCAAACTCCTGGGATTAAGGGATCCTCCTGCCTCAGCCTCCTGAGTAGTGAGGACTATAGGTGCACACCACCATGTCTGGCTAACTTTCATTTTATTTTTTATAGTGATGGGGTCTCACTATGTTGCCCAGGCTCGTCTGGAACTGTTAGCCTCAAGTGATTCTTCTGCCTTGGCCTCACAAAGTGCTGGGATTATAGGAGTTAACCACTGCACCCAGCCCCAAGGTTTTTGATTTTTGTTGTTTTTTAAAATGTCCTTCTCCCTCTGCAAATCCATTGCAGGAAAGTTGCCAAGAGACCTATTTCCATAAAGATCTTGGACAGACTCCTCCACACCAATAAATGGAAGTACCCAGCACAGAATACACTTGTATTAATATTTGCTGAGTGAATGAGTAAATAAATGAACAAATAAACAAACTATCCCCTATAAATTCTAATTCCTGAAACCGAATCTCTAGTCTAGGCATCTTTTCTGAGTTCCGGACCTCCTGTGCTAATCAGTGACTGTCCACAAGAATGCCACATAACAAACTACCCCCAACTTCAATGACTTGAAGCATTTATTCATGAGAATAGGTTAACAGTGTTTGACCTGACCTAGGCTGGGCTCAGCTGAGTGGCTCTGTCCTAAGCTTCAGGCTTCAGATCATCTGGGCTTGGCTTCAGGCTGTGAGCTGGATTCAGGTCTGGCTCCTTTAGGGCCAGACTGTAGGGCAGTGGCCTCCAGACCCATGATCCTCTCATGGCAGTCACTAAACCACACACGTGCATCTAAGCCCTCTGCCTGTGTTCACGACCTCTAACATTCCACAGACAAAGCAAGTCTCAAAGAGAAGCCCATCCTTCAGATGAGGAAGTAATCTCTGCTCATGGGGCTGGAGAGGGGGATAGGAGTGAGTGAATATTTGGTGGACAATGATACAAACATCCAAATTAACACGACTGTACATCAAACTGCCTAAAAGGCATTTCCTCCTCAAATGTCTCATGAGCTCCTTAAATTCTCTATGTTTTTTGCTAAGAACCTGGCACTCTGCCAACTCTGTCCTGTGGAGTTGGGTCTTCTTGTCCATATCCTACTAGCAGGGAGATTCTCCTGACTTCTGATTCATTCTGGATTCAGAACCTTCTGGAACTCCTCTCTGCCCTGGCCCACACAGCTAAATAGCTCTGTCATTACAGACATGTGCCTGACTCACTCCTGTTTTCTAAGGTTTTCAGACACTGTGTCCTTGGCCACTCTCAATGGGATGTTAATTTTCTAGCTCCTGTTTTGTTTTATCCCTGCTTGTCAACCCCAGCTATCAAGGTCCCTTGTGCTTCAGCTTGCCAAAGTCACAATGGGAAGACTGGACACTGGACAGTTCTTTTGAGCACTGGCCTCCAACACTGGAAACAAGATTCTCTATATCAGCTCTTCTTGGGGACAGCACTTTATGGACTCAGCAATGAGCTGCCTCTCATGGACTTGACATTAGGACCCACCAAAGGGGAGAGAGGTTACTGATACCTTTGCTTTCCTGAGACCTGGCTTAGAGTACATTCACAGAGCGCGCGCACGTGCACATAGACACACACACACACACACACACACACACCCCTATACTCAGTTCTAATCTCCTCTCTCATATTTATTTAGGCTGTCGCCAGATAATTTGATAGGCTTCCTCGGGACAAACAGACCCCGATCCAGGGTGCTGAGGACAGGAATAGCAAGTCTGGACGGACGCGTTTTGGCAGCACGAAGAGAAAAGGCTTTGCGAGATGAATGTCGGCAGTACTGCTGGCTCTTGACTGCTATATTAATTTCTCCTGTAAAAGAAAGCTGACCCATTTTTTCCAGCCCACAGCCCTAATGGACTCTTATTCAGAGGCCATCCTTCTCCCACATAAAGAGCTGTATTGTATTTAACGATAAGCCTTTTAATGGTATTTGCTATTTCTAGGTCTCTGGGAAAATGCCGTTAATGAGCTTGCAAGAGCAAGGCATAGAAAACGTCTGAGGGCCATGCTTTCTCAAGGGCAGACTACCCTGGCAGGAAAGTGAATAAAAACCAGACACGAGTCCTTTTTTACTTTCTTGGAACTGGTTTAGCCTTACAAAACCTGCAATGTAGACAAAGTTTGTCTTCAAAATGTGAAGATATCATTCTTCATGCTCCCCACCTCCTAACATTCCCTATTAATACATGCCTTTTACTCTGCCATCACACACAAATATTTCTGTTATCCTAATCATAACAAAATCAGAGCCATGCAAAAGTAGACCAAGACCCCTGGGTAACTAAGCAGAGTAACATCTGTCACGCTTTCAAACCTGTATTTGGTCAGTGCCTATTTAGGAGACTGACTACAACACAGGAGAAGGATAGAGAACTGCAGAAGGGAAAGGTTCATCTTCCCTTTTTGGCCTGGAGCAATTCAGCTCTGGCCCCAAACCTGCATATTTACTCAGTAAAACAGAAGCTTGTGGTTAACCAGAAGTACCCTGCTTCTCAAGGCATTTTATTGGTCATCTCTTATCACCCACGAGACCCTTCCAAATTATACCTGTAACCCTGAGGGCTTACTGAAGCTCCTGCGTACTTCCCTTAAGAGAGATTCTTTTGTTTTTGCATCTTTTGGTATTTCCAGTGATGTGCTGGCACCCAGAGATGCCTTAGCATGCCTTATAGGTTGCAGTTTTGCTGGATCGCTTACCCTTTAATCTGTCTTTTACTAGCACCCTCTATTGCCTGGCATTAATAGAAATGATAAAGATGTAAAAATGGAATAAGATAAGGTCATTGTCCTCGAGAGTTTAACAGTTCAAAGTAATCCAACTCATATTATTGAATACTATTGAGAGCAGGGCACTATGCAAGAAGCTGTTGGGCATTCAAAGATGAGAAAGCAAAATAAAGAGCCCTGATCATCCTAAAGACTTGCTATTCAAACTCTACTCTGCAGTATCACCTGGGAGCTCGTTTAAAACACAAATTCTCAGGCCTCATCCTTGACCTACTGAATGAGAAATGCTGCAGGTGGGACCCAGCCATTTGTGTTTAACTTTAACATCTGAGAAGCTCTCTGATGCTCTCTGAAGCTTCTCGTGAATACACAAGCTCTCTGCTATCAAACAGGGTAACACCAAGGCCAGGCAAGAAGCCAAGAAACTCTTGGTTTTAGAGCCAGTCTGCAGGTCACAATCACCAGGGAAGCCTTAACGATGCCTGAGCCTCACCCAAAGATTTTAATTTACTGAGCTGATTTTTTGTTAATAATAATAATAATAATAAAAAACACTCCCTGGTTGATTCTGATGATTATCAGAGGAGAGAACCTCAGCAGAGCGCTAAGAAGGAAGCAGCCTTCAGTAACGGTGAGAAGGACGTTGTGACAGAAAGCGAGCATGTTCATCTCCTGTGGCTGCCATAACATCACCACAAACTTGGTGGTTTAAAACAACAGAACTTTATTTTGTCACAGTTCTGGAGGCCAGAAGTCCAAAATCAAGGTGACTAGGGCCTGCTCCCTTCCGAGCATCACGGGAACATGCTGTTCTGTGCCCCTTTAGCCTCTGGTGGCTCCGGGCACTCCTCGGCTGTAGCGGCGTCACTCCAGTCTCTGCCTCCTTCATCACGCGGGCTTCTCTTCTGTGTCTTTTATTCTTATGTCTCAAATCTCACTCTGTTTTTCTCTTCTGAGGACAGTTATCATTGAGTTTAGGGCCCATGAGACTATCTCATTTCAATGCTTAACTTAATCACATGCTCTTTTCAAATGAGGTTGCATTTATAGGTTCCAGAGATTTGACATGGATATCTTTTGGGGGGCCGTGTTTTTGGTCTTTCCCCCCTGGTATCCAGACAACACAGCATCCACCAAGTGCACAATTAGTACAAAGGAGCACAGGCATACCTCGTTTTCTGTGCGTTGCTTTATTATGCTTTGCGGATAGTGCGTTTTCCACAAATTGAAGGTTTGTGGCAACCCTGCATCAAGCAAGCCTATCAGTGTCATTTTCCTCACAATGTGAGCTCACTTCATATCTCTGTGTCACATTTGGTAATTTTTGCAATATCTCAAACTTTTAAATTATTATTATATCTGCTATAGTGATCTGTGGTTAGTGATCTTTGATGTTACCATTGTAATTGTTTTTGGGCTCCACAAACCACAGCTGTATATGACAGTGAACTTAATCTACACATATTGTGTGTGTTCTGACTGCTCCACTGACCAACTCTTTCCTCATCTCTCTCCCTCTCCTCAGGCCTCCCTATTCCCTAAGACACAACAATATTGAAATTAGGTCAGTGGCCTCTCAGCATTCAAGTGAAAGGATGAGTCCAGCATCTCTCACTTTAAATCAAAAACTAAAAAATAAAAATAAATTAAAGCTAGAAATGATTAAGCTTAGTGAGGAAGGCATGTCAAAAGCCAACCTAGGCTAAAAGCTAGGCCTCTTGTGCCAAAGAGTTAGGCAAATTATGAATGGAAAGGAAAAGTTCTTGAAGGAAATTAAAAGTACACACTCCAGTGAACACATGAATGATAAGAAAGAAAAACAGCCTTATTGCTGATACGGAGAAAGTCTTAGTGATTTGGGTAGAAGATCAAACCAGCCACAACATTTCCTTAAGCCAAAGCCTAATCCAGAGCAAGGCCCTAACTCTCTTCAATTCTATGAAGGCTGAGAGAGGTAAGGAAGCTGCAGAAGAAAAGTCAGAAACTAGCAGAGGTTGTTTCATGGGGTTTGGAAAAAGAAGCCGTCTCCATAACACAAGAGTGCAAGGCGAAGCAGCAAGTGCTGACGGAGAAGCTGTAGCAAGTTATCCAGAAGATCTAGCTAAGATAATTGATGAAGGTGGCTACACTGAACAACAGATTTTCAATGTGGATGAAACAGCCTTCTGTTGGAAGAAGATGCCATCTAGGACTTTTATAGCTTGAGAGGGGAAGTCAATGCCTGGCTTCAAAGCTTCAAAGGACAGGCTGACTCTCTTGCTAGGGGCTGACGCAGCTGGTGACTTCAGGTGGAGGCCAATGCTCATTTACTATTCTGAATATCCTAGGGCTATTTATTTATCTATCTATTTATTACTTTAAGTCTGGGTCTCACCATGTTGCCCAGGCTGTACCCTGCTTCCTAGGGCTCTTTAGAATTACGCTAAATCTACTCTACCTGTGCTCTATAAATGGGACAACAAAGCCTGCATGACAGCACATCTGTTTACAGCATGGTTTACTGAATATTTTAAGCCCACTGTTGAGACCTACTGCTCAAAAAAACAGATTCCTTTCAAAATATCACTGCTCATTGACAATGCACCTGGTCACCCAACAGCTCTGGTGGAGTTTTATAAGGAGATGAATGTTGTTTTCATGACTGCTAACACAACATCCATTCTGCAGCCCATGGATCAAGGAGTAATTTCAACTTTTAAGTCTTATTATTTGAGAAATACATTTCCTAAGGCTAAAGCTGCCATAAATAGTGATTCCTTTGATGGGTATGGGCAAAGCAGATTACAAACATTCTGGAAAGGATTCGTCATTCTAGATGCCATTAAAAACATTCACAATTCACGGGAGGTCAAAATATCTACAATAACATGAGTTTGGAAGCAGCTGACTCCAATCCTCATGAATGGCTTTGAGGCGCTCGAGACTTCAGTGGAGGAAGTATCTGCAGATGTAGTGGAAACAGCAAGAACACTAGAATTAGTAGTGGAGCCTGAAGATGTGACTGGTTTGCTGCACCTCATCATAAAACTTTAACAGACGAGAAATTACTTGTTATGGATGAGCAAAGAAAACGCTTTCTTGAGATGGAATCTACTCCTGGTGAAGATGCCATGAACATTGTTAAAATGCCAACAAAAGAGTCAGAAAGCTACATAAACTGAGTTGATAAAGCAATGGAAGGATTTGAGAGGACTGACTCCAATTTTGAAAGAATTTCTACTGTGGGTAAAATGCCATCAAATAGAATCACATGCTACAGAGAAATCTTTCAGGAAAGGAAAAGCCAACTGATTCGACAAACTTCATTGTTGTCTTATTTTAAGAAATTGCCACAGCCACCCCAGAGCCTTCATCAACCACCATCCTCATCAGTTAGCAGTCTTCAACATCGAGGCAAAAGATTAAGACTTGCTGAAGACTCAGATGATCGTTAGCATTTTTTAGCAATAAAGTATTTTTTAATTAAGGTATGTACATTTTGTAGATCTAATGCTATTGCACACTTAATAAACTGCAGGATAAGTGTAAACGCAACTTTTATATGCACTGGGAAACCAAAAAATTTGTGTAACTCACTTTATTGCCATATTTGCTTTATTGCAGTGGTTTGGAACCAACCCTGCAATATCGTCGAGGTATGCTTTTAAAGAACTGGGCTTGTATTTGAATAAAATGAGAGCCTGAAGTTCAAGGGGTAAAGCTATATTACGGTGGCCATTCAGGACTCAGCAGGCAGGGGCATATCTTTTTAGGAAAACCTAAAAATATTCATTCTGCCTAAGAAGATGGAGAACAACACTATTCCTGATGACATCAAAGATTCACAAGTAAATCTTTCTGCTTCATATCCTCAATGTTCCGCAGCTAAGAAAAAAGCTTCCTCAGGAGATCAGGGACGACGTCTTGTCCCTGAGAGAACTGCTGGTGTGCTGTTGGTTCTGCTGGACTGCTGAGCTGTAAGAGAGGCACTTGTTTCTCTGCTACCTTGAGCAACCTGGGAGCATTTACCAGATACATCCTCTTTCCCTAGAGGCTCAGAATATAGCGAGTAACTTCAAACAGATCCATTAAACAGTCAGAATGTGAAATGACAGCCTTGGCTGTGATTGTGTCAATGTAGTTTGAAAGTAATTCTGCCATTCTGTCTGTAACCATAAGCGTTGCACCCGTGGAACTTTTCCAGTGCTTGGATTGTGAGAGAAGAGAATTATAATAAATGCCTTTTAAAATGGCTGAATGGGCACGGTGGCTTATGACTGTTATCACAGCACTTTGGGAGGCTGAGGCAGGAAGATAGCTTGAAGTCAGGAGTTCGAGACCAGCCTGGGCAACATATCAAGATCCTGCCTCTACAAAAAATAGGTGGGTGTGGTGGTCTGTACCTGTAGTCCCAGCTACTCAGGAGACTGAGGCAGGAGGATCACTTCATCCCAGGAGTTTGAGGTTGCAGTGAGCTACGATGATGCCACTGCACTCTAGCCTGGGCCATAGAGTGAGACCCTGTCTCACAAAAAAAATAAATAATAAAAAGAAAAAGAAAAAAAAAGGCAAGCATTGTAGTTAACACGTCAGGACCTCAGCACATCTTGCCCATTCGATCATTTTTCATCACTATTTCTCTCTCTAGGCTGCTCTCTTCCAATCTTCCTGATATTCTTTCATGAAAATCCACCTGCAACAAAGGTGAGTTCTGCTCGTAGGAATTTACCTCAAGGAAATAATCTAGCAAGTGTGCAGGGATAGAATCACAAAAGAAGGTCCACCAAAATACTGATTATAAAAATGACAAACAGGAATCAATTGAAATTGTCAACAACGAGAGACTATCTCAAGAACACTTTCATGATCTCTCATATTGTTCAAAGTTTTCACAGTTCTCGCTTGGTAGCATATCAAAATTGTAATTCAGTTTTTCTATACAAACAGTAGAAGCTCTTTCATCCAGTTTCCATTCGACCAACATGTGGATAAACTGATCCTATTCAGCCTTTCTGTGCTCACACTGCCACCTGTTTATGTCAGTTGTATTTGTTATTGTAATTATGTAATTTAACACCATGATAAGTCAATTACATATGAATGCAAAAAGAAAGTTGTTGTTCCTATGAAAACTGGGTTGAATGCTTTGGAAAAACTCAATAAAGGTAAGTTACTAAAAACAAAAACAAAAACAAAAAAACCTGGTATCAAAATAGGTGTGCCAGAGAAGTGAAAAAGACTGGGAAACAAGTTTTAATGCTTCAGAAGGATTCTGAACTTACATTGTTTTACATGTGTTTTAGATTCTCATACTCCACTTGAAAGACACCAAAATTGGGAAAAATACTGATGGCTATGGGTAAGGTGACCTTACCTTTGGGTCAGGCTGGAACAGTCCCTGTTTACACCTGTTGTTTCAGTGTCTTGTCTGGTTTAGTTCCTCTTTCATTCTCAGAAGTGTCCAGTTTGGATGATAAATTATTAAAAGATCACCCTAACTACTGGGTGCAGCTTTTATAAGACTAATAAAGTGGAGTGTCAATCAATAGTCCATTCCCAAAGAATTAAAACTGAGGCTTATGTTAAAAGATTAGTGAATGAATGTTCATTTACATGGGTTTGTTTTGTTTTGTTTTGTTTTGGTGAGACAGAGTCTCGCTCTGTTGCCCCTGGGAGAGGGCAGTGTTGTCATTGTAACTCACTCAAACCCCTGGGCTCATTTTCACATTTTAAATTAGGGTTCCTCAAACTTTCTCTATAAAGGACCAGGTAATAATTATTTTAGGCTTTGGTCAGTCTCTGTCATAGCTATTCAAATCTGATATTTTAACACAAAAGCTACTCTAAGAATAATCTGTAAAAAAATAGGCATGGCTGTGCCCCAGTAAAACTTTATTTGTAGACACTAAATTTGAATTACATATAATTTCCATGTATCACAAAATATTCTTCTTTTGATTTTTTTCAAGCATTAAAAAATGTAAAAATCATTCTTGACTTGTAAGTCATACAAAAAGGGCAGTGGGCCAGAATTAGCCTGTGGGCCATAGTTTGTGGGCCCTGTTTTAAGTTTAAAAATATGTTATGTATGTGTTAGGTTTTTTCTTTTAGGTTTTCCTTTTTCGATTATTCAAAAGTGACATTGAATAAGAGGCTTCTATTGTATTTGTTCACATTCTTTATACTTCTCTTGCCTATAAGGTCCATGAGATAGGGATTTTACCTGATAAATAACAGGTGCTCAGTAAATGTTTCTTAAATGAATGAAGAGGCTAAATTATGCAGTCTCCATACAATGGAGTACTAACACAACCATTACAAATTATGGCTCAGTGGCTCAGGCCTATAATCCCAGCACTTAGGGAGGCCAAGGCAGGATTGCTTGAGGCCAGGAATTCCAGACTGCAGTGAGCCAATGCACTCCAGCTTGGGTGACAGAGGAGTCCCTGTCTCAAAAAAAAAAAAAAAGTACAATGAAGAGTTCAAAATTTATTGCAAAGGGAGTAAAAAACCAGTTTATGCAATAGTTATGTATGATACAACTCTATTTAAAAAAATACATGTCTCCCTTTGCAGGGGAAATTATCTAGTAGGATATGTATAAATGTTAATAGTTATTATATCACTATACTCATTATAGGTTTGGGTTCTTTCAAATCTTTCTCTTGGGTGGCCACGGTGGCTCATGCCTGCAATCCTAGTACTCTGGGAGGTAAAGGCGGGAGGACTGCTTGAACTCAGGAGTTCAAGATCAGCCTGAGCAGGAGTGAGACCTCGTCTATACCAAAAAAAAAAAAAAAAAAAAACAGCCGGGCATGGTGGCACAGGCCTGTAGTCCCAGCTACTTGGGAGGCAGAGGTAGAAGGATCGCTTAGATCCCAGGGGTTGGAGGTTGCAGTGAGTTACAATGACACCACTGCACTCTACCCAGGATGACAGAGTGAGACTCTGTCTACACAAGAAAACAAAAAAACAAAAAAACTAACAAAAAAAAAAAAAAAAAAGGAAACTGAGCACCCCTCCTCACAACCCCTTTTTAAAAAAAAAAATTAAAGAAAACATAAAATCTTTTTCTTTTTGCTTATCTGTATTTTTGATTTTTGTAAAGTGGGTATGTTTTCTGTATGTGATTGATTTCTCGTTGTTTTTGTTTTGCCTTATAATTCTGGTTCCGTGAAGGAATTTGCATCTGACCAATTGGAGGCACCAAGTTTGAACAGATCCCGTCTCTGTGGTCAGGGGTGGGGAATGACTAAGTCAGTTATTAGCTTGGGAGCAAATGGTGGACAACTACTTCTCAGAGCTGGACAATTTGGCACTGCACTCAAAAACCTGGAGAAGAGATGCTAGTGCCTCTTGAGGTCTGGCCTTATATGGGCCAGAACATTGAATGCGGCCTCCCTACTCTCCCATAAGATAATCATAGGCCGTGGTTAAAATTTGGGGGAGGTCTAGGAAGAGTTTTGTTCATTTAGTCCATCAACAAATACTTGCTAGGCACCTATTTTACCAGGCACTGTTCCAGACACCAGGTATATAGGAGAGAACAAAGCAGACAGAAAGCCCTGCCCTTAGGCAATGAACAGATAAAGGAAAAAACGGGAATGGCAGAGGGAGCTGAGAGGGGCCGGGCAGCAGCATTAGTCCCAGGAGACACCTGAGCAGAGTCAGCAGTGCCAGGATTCAGCAGAAGGAACCAAGAGTACAAAGGCTCTAAGAGGCAGAAACCTGGCACATTTGAAGGCCTAAGAGAGGATGACACTGAGAGGCAGACAGGAGCCACCTCCAGTGACCAGGATAAAGAATTTATTATAGGTGAGCAAATTTTATACCACGTGAAATTGGAATTAAAATTTCATCCCAAGGGAAGTCATTGGTGGGTTTTAAATGGAACAGCGACAGGCTCTGATTTACACTTAGAAAACATTCTCACCACTCTGTGAGGGGGCCAGGGGGGACCACAAGGCCAGTCAGGAGGACGCAGCAGGAGTTGAGGCCAGAGGTGAGGGTGGCTTGCATTCAGGTGGAGGTGGGAGTGGAGAATGAAGGTGGACTGATCGGTTATTTGTGCATGAGGTAAAGTCACCAGAACTAGATTTAAACAGGAGATAGACACGATTCAGTTTGCTTTAACAGACTGACTGATGTGTAATTCTTATACCAGGCAATTCACCCATGAAGCATTCAGTTCAATGACTTTCAGTATATTCAGAGCTATGGAACTCTCACCACAACCAACTTTAGAATATTCTTATTACCCCAAAAAGAAACCACACATCCCTTAGCCATTAACCTCTATTGTACTTTGTACAACATCCCATTTATCTATTCCTCAGCTGATGAACATTTAGTTTGTTTCCACTTTTTGGATATTATGAATAATGTTTCTATGAACATTCCTGTACCAATTTTTGTGTGGACACATTTTCATTTCTCTCGGGTATACACTGTTTTCATTTCTCTTGGGTATACACTGAGGAGGAGAATTGCTGGATCATATGACAACTCTGTTTAACCATTCGAGGAACTGCCAAACTATTTTCCAAAGTGGTTGCACCACATTATATTCCCACCAGTGGTGTGTACGAGGGTTTGATTCAGTTTTAAGATCACTCTGAGTGGAGAAAGGATTGGAGGAAGGCTGGGGGAAGTGGAGAGACAGAACGGTTATGCAAAAGTCCAGGCATTTCAGTAGGGTTCAAGGACACGCAATTTAAAGTGCCCTTCATACTGGCTTATGGTATGATGCAAAGATTAGAGAGAGAAAGCCCTTTTACACCATGGATTATATCATTAAATTAAAAAATTCAAACAGAGAAGGCTTGTTAAAACAGATCTGCAGTTTTCAAATCTAGACTCCTAAAGCAAACTGGAAGGGAACTCCTTGACTATCTGCCCCCAAACAAGCTCCTGCAAGCAAGAGGATATTTTCAGAAAAGCACGGGGAGTCAGCGGATGCAATAAAACTTCCACACCTTTAAGCCATGAAAACACAGGGCTCAAGTGACAGCCTGTTGCTGAGGACTCCTGTGGCAACAGGCGTCACTCCCAAGGCCTTGCAGCACTGCCCTGGCCTCTCAGTCCCAGAGAAGGGCTGGCCTTTTCCCAGGTTACTGCTGTGACAACTGGGCAGCAGTCCTCAGCCCTCTCCAGGTCCTCCGGCCCAGAAAGCGAAGGGAAACGAACACCTGTCAAGCTTAAGATCTGCCTGGCAGCAGGTCATAACAGATGCTCACTTACATTCCTTATGTTGGTGAAGCCTCACAACAAATCACCAATGTGGAATTTCTCCCCAATTACAGATGAGGAAAATTGGACCCTTTGGATTGGGAGGTCAGCAAAGGCCTCTCTGAAGAGATGGCATTTTAGCTAACACCAGCCATACAAGGATCGGGAGGAAGAACATTCCAGGTTAACCCCAAACTTGTTCGTTAGCTCTCCAGATGTCAACATTTTTATTCTTATTTAAAGTATATTCATTAGTCTAAATAAGGGTAAGAAGTAGCCCTCTAGAAACAAATCAGATTTAAATTCATTTAAAATATAACTTTGAACAGAAATTATAATTCTTTTTCCTTACTATTTCTGATTTTATACTCAGGGACTATTCTCCATCACATCCTCAATCCTATACCTACCACCTCCACTGCCCCACCCCCACATCCAATATCATTGTCTCTGCTAATGTGTCCTAATAGACCTTGCTAAGGTTCTGGGACATATGGAGACAGTCCTCGTGGTCTGCCTGTGCCACTGTGCAAGAAAGGGTGACCTGCTGAACTTCCCACTGAAAGCTGCATCTACAGATAAGTTCTACACTGCTATTCAAAAGTTCCCACTCTCAGGTTACTATGCTTTCCCAAATGAAGGAATTAGTATTTACTACAACAATTTACCAAATTCCTCAAGCCTGAATTCATCCTAAGATCTGTCTGCTTGGTTGTTAGGAAGGCCCAATAAATAAAATCCCTCTTCCACCATTAACTAATTGAAATACAAGACCAAGGCGTGAGGCTGTTTTGAGAAAATATCACCTTATTACCAGTAAGATTAATATTGGAGATTGTGCCATATATCCACTGCCAAGCTGAATTCCTGATACTTTCCTATGCAGTCACCGTGCTAGGCCAGGGCAGCTTTCCCCGCTGGACGGCATGTACTCCTGAAAAATTGATGGGTAGAGTAGACTGTGTGCTCATTAATTAGGTATATATTCCCCACTGCATGGGAAAAAGGATGACTGGGAGAGGCTATGGAAAAATAAGGTTGAACAGGGAAGAAACCTCCCAACACTCGCCACCCCCCGTAACCCATGCACACCCACCCAGCACTAGATTCTGGATGTCCTAGCTCTGTCAATATACATTAATGTGACATCAGGCAAGAACATGGACCCCCGCCTCTGCCTCAGATTCTCCCTCTCTCAGTAAGAGATGGTTCTTTCCTTGTGGCCATGCCAAATTGCTGTGCATACAAAGGATAAGTTATGTCAAAGGCTTTGCAAAGTACACAAAACTAAGGAATCATATGGTATTACTAACAGGCAGAAGTTCCAGGCACTTGATTCAGCCTTTGCTCTTGCAGGATCTTCTGATAAACTGGCAGAGATCCGAAACAAGAGTGACTGAGAGGGTCCCATGTGGTTATTTTACCCCTTAGAGCTTGGCAGCTTCCGGCACTAAGAAGTCTGTTCATTTCCTCTTGGGTACATTTTCTCTAATTGCTCCAGATGAGAGGTACTGTCACCGGTACCTGCCTTCGCCATGTGTTGTCTGGGGTTTTGGAGAGACAGACTTTAGTTGGAGAGATGGTTCATGGAGATGAGCTCAAACTCTCCCACTCATTTTCTTGTTTCAATATATTAATAAAAGGGTCTTCATTAAGACTGGCATTTGGGGTGAGACATTCTATCTATCCCTGCTTGAAAGTTGGAGCTGGGGAACCCCTAGGTAGAAGGAATTCCAATTCTTCTGGAGATGAGGTTGTGCAGAGAGCTGCAAAATGAAAAATCAGCTAGAGATTGCTGGGAGGGTACAAAACCAGAGGGAGGTGGACAGACATAGGGCTGGGCAAACCTGCCTGATGTCTTCAAGACCAAAAGCTTCCTAAAGGTTTTAATGGGGAATGGATTTGGAACCTCCTGCTCTCCCAATTAACTCCTCTGTGTGCGCTTTACTGTTTCAGCCTTCAATCACACCAAATCAGTGGTTCTCAGTTCCGTTGCAGGGCTTTGAAAAAAATACCAATGCTTGTCACCATTCTCTCCTCTCCTTATAAGATGGGGCCCGGGCCCTCAAATGCTTTTTGGTTTGTTTGTTTTTGAGACAGGGTCTCGCTCTGTCACCCAGGCTGGAGTGCAGTGGCCTCATCGTAGCTCACTGCAACCTCAAACTCATGGGCTTAAGCGATCCTCCTGCCTCAGCCTCTTGAATAGCTGGGACTATAGGTGCACACCACCACACCTGGCTAATTTTTCTATTTTTTGTAGAGATAAGGTCCCACCTTGGGAAAAACACAGACCACCTGCTCAGCAGGAACTCCTGCCCTCAAGTGATCCTGCTTCGGCCTCCCAGAATGCTAGGATTACAGGCATGAGCCACCACACCTGGCCATGGCTTGTTTTTAACTTTTTATTTAGAAATAATCTCAAACTTAGGCTAACAACAGACAGAAAAAGAATAGTACAAAGAACATCCACATATCCTTTACTCAGAATTACCTATTTTTGAAACATTTTGTCCCATTTATCATTTATTCAATTTCTATATTTTATTTTCTACATTTTATTATAAAATGAAATGCTTTGAGAGTAAGGCACCATGCTTCCTTAAAAGTAAGATATGCCTCAATGTGCATTTCCTAAGAATAAGGATATTTTCTTGCATAGCTATAGCACAATTGTCAACTCCAGTAAACTTAACATTGATACAAACGCTTTTATCTTCTTTCTCTACCATCTGTATTCCAGTTTTGTCAATTGGCCCAATCATCTCCTTGTAGCAAATTTTCCCTTCAGTATAGAATTCAATCTAGGATCAGGCACTGCATTTTAGTTGTCAAGTCTTTAACTGGAGTGTTTTTAAAAGCTCTCCAGGTGATTTAAAGTGCATCTTGGACTTTAGATCACCGTGTAAATAAATGTTATTTACTAAACTCCCACATATTGAGTGCCTGCCAGCTGTAGAGTATTATGAATATAATTAGGAGTTTATTATTTTAAGGTCCATACTATATACAAATCAACTATAATATCAGAGGGATAAATATCACGAAAGATATTTTAACAAATCTGTGGGCAGAAACTTTAATTACATTTAACAAGGTTACCAGGAAACTGCTGGAGAAACAGATAAATAAGAAAAAGAAATTAGTGTACAATTAACAATTAACACATTATTAATCACAAAAGTGAGGCTTTTCCAAGGTTTTTCTTGGAGGAGGTGGGACTTAAATGATAAGCAGGATTCAACTTTCAGAGATGAAGACATTTCAGGAGTGGAAACCACAAGAGGAAAACTAGATGAATTTGTAGTGGAGTAAAGAAAGAGGTGTTCACTGCAATTTGAGAACTGAGTGCATGGGGATGTATTAGGAGACTTTGCTGAAGAAGTAGGCTGAAGAACATAAGGTGGTACAGTCACTTTGCAAAACAACTTGGCAGTTTCTTAAAAGGTTACACATAAATTTACCACACAACCTAACGATTTCACTCCTGGGTACCTACCCAAGAGCACACAAAAACGTGCACAACAATGTAATGTTCATAGCAGCATTATTCACAATAGCCAAAAAGTGTAAACCCAAATGTCCACCAACTGAGGAACAGATAAACAAAACATAGTATGCCCACACAATGAAATAAACAAGTGAGCAATAAGAACAAATGAATTCATGGTATATGCTACAACATGGATGAACCTCAAAAATATCACGCTAAGATTTAGCGACTAAGTGAAAAATCAGATGGAAAGGATCATACATTGTATGGTTTCATACATAGACAATTTAAAGAGACAGGAAATACATTAATGGTTGCCTTGGGCTAGGGGTGAGAACAGGGACTGAGTACAAATGGGCACAAGGGAGAATTTCTTCGGGTTGATGGAAATGTCCTAAAACTGGATGGCTCTGTCAATTTACTAAAAAATGTTGAATTACACACTTAAAACAGGTGAATTTTATGATATGTAAATTAGACCTCAATAAAGCTATAAAATTAATCAAAAAATTACTAATAAAAATCAGGCAGAAAGGAAATAGGAATAGCAATCTTAGAAAGGAGAAACATAATTACTGAAATTCTAAAAACTTAATAAATGGGAAAAACCTCTGGACCGGACAAACTATTTATAAGATTGGCAAATCGGAAGACAGGATTAAGAAATTTATTAGGATGCAACACAGAGACAAAAACAAATTTTTTGAAATATCATTTCAGGACATAAATGGAGAGGCTTTCTCACCCACCTAATGGCAGTTCAGAAAAGAGAATGGAGGTAAAGGCCTAGGAGCAATATTTTAAGAGAAAAATCACTAATAATTTTCCAGAATTAAAGAAAGCACACAAGTCCTCAGTAGAGAGTACTCTCCTACTTTTGCAAAGGATATAAACTGACACCAAGACAGTCCTAGTGAAACTGCTGAACATCAAAAATAAACAAAACAAAACAAAACAAATCTGTAGTGCTATCAAGGAGAAAAGGCAGATTATCTACAAGCGAAGGAAAATTAGATTGGCAATAGAATTTTGAACCAGAAACAATTACAATAGTACCAGAAGACAATGGAGGATTTATCATCAATGTGCTATGGGAAAATAGCTGTTCACTAGAATTTTATACCCAAATAAATTATCACACAATAGCGAGACATTTGAAAATAAAGATATTTTCAAAGACATAAAGAATTCCCTTCCCCACCAAGACCTCCACAGAAAGAACTATTAAAGGATGGACTTCAGCCAGAAGAAAAGTTAATCTAAAAGGAATGTTTTGGATTCAAGAAAAAAAAAAGTGAGCAGAGAAATTGATAAAATGTCAGTAAATTTAATTAACATTTAACTATAAAAGCTATTTTTAAATTTAAAAAGTAAAATAAAACTCTAGGCAGCAATACCAAGATGGGAAAGGGGAGGGCTGTTAAACAGGAAAAGCATGCAAAACTCTTGTGGGAAGAAACAATTACATGATAACTTTGTTAGAAAAAAATTATAGTCATGTATGTATGTTGAAAATAAAAGACAATTCCAAGAAGAATGGAAATAAAACCAAAAGCTCTCAAGCCAGCAATGGCATTTAGATCACTTTACTTATCCAACAGCAGGCAGCAATGAAGGAAAAACAAGCAAGGAGAAAGAATGGCAAATGAAAAACACAAGATATGATGGAAGAATAAGCCCAAATATATTAGTAATCACGATAAATGTCCATGGGTTCAATTCACCTATCAGAGACACAACTAAAATAAAGTGTGTAGAAAGATTAAATATGAAGATATGGAAAATAGTGTGACATATAAATAGTAGTCAAAAGAAGGGTTGCATATCAATAACAAAAATTTCTAATGTAAGCAATTAGCATGGAAAATGGTAAAGACAGACATTACAAAGTAAGAATCAACCATGATTTCCAATGCAGAATATACTTTAAAAAATACTGCCTACTATGTGCCAGGGATCACACCTGCCTCCTATACTGCTGTATCTTCAGTGCTCGGCACATGATAGGTGTGCCACAAATATTAATGAATGGAATGATCACCATATTATATACAGAAATGATCTGTTTATCTGTTTGTCATACTACAAGGACAGGGGCCATGTCTTACTAATTTTTATGCCACCAATATTCAGCATAGTGCCTGGCACTCCATAAATTCGTGCTGAATTCAAGGATCATCTCTTCTATAAAATCTCCCCTGACTATTCCTGCCCATACTGATTTATCCTTTGTTTCTACTTCTATAGCACTTATAATCTGAAAAACCCAATTTAGTAGTTGATGATACAGTAAAATCTTGTACTTTTTCCTCAGTATTTCAAACCTTGTTTTTCCAAAAATATTTGAGATTCTTTGAAGACATAGAAAATGCCTACTGTGCAAAGTGCCTTTCCAGATACTTGAATAAATAGATTTTTTGGTTGATGTCACTAGATGAATGCAGGTTAGATCAACAGTGTGCCCTGTACATGCCAAGACCTCCAAGGGTTATCTCCATTCCCTTTTTTCAGCCCTTGACTAAAGAGATCACAGGCTCATGTGCAAAGAATGTGGAGAAGTTAAAGGGAGTTGTGGCAGAAGGCAGCTAGTGTTTGATTCCAAGCCTCTGTGCCTTATTCCTTCCGGCAAAATAGGGGGAAATGCCCATGATCCCACCAAAAAGCGGGTGTGGGAAGTGACAGGGAGATAGTGAGGAAAGGCAGGATGCTCCTTACACTACTGGACAGAACCCGGACGTGACCTTCACTGGCAGGCACGGTATCAGGAGTTTATTGTAAGACCAAAAGGAAACTCCAAGGCAAATAGCAAAATTCATCCACTTGAAACCTTACATAGAAGACAGGGAGGGATGTTCTTCAACTACACAAGGCACAGGAAGGGGAATCTATGACAAGGAGCTCCTAACTGGGAAGCTGCAGAGGGTTAACAAAGAGCACTGGTGGCATCTTGCTGGTCTTCTTGAAAAAGACACAGTCTGGGGAGGTTCACTCAGGGCCCTGTGATGAGGCAGGGAGATGGGCTGGCTGATCTCCCAAGGTCCTTTCTAATCCTATAATTGTATGGTGAATCGTGCTTTCCCCCATTTATGCTGCTACACAGCCCTGCACCCAGTTCGCTAGTAAGTCCCCTGGGCTGCCTTCCAGGTTTAGTACGGGGCCACGCAAGCTGCTGACACTCAATAAATGACTCAAATATTTGTTGAATGAAGGAATAAATGTATCAAGTGTTTAAACAGAGCCCACATGACCTCCCCAGCTGTAAAGTACGGCAATTGAATGAAATCTCAACATTCAAGGCACGATCACTTGAGCAAAGCTGGCAAAAGAAAACACACACACACATGCACGCACACACGCACTCGATTCACATTCCCACCTTGGGAAAAGCACAGACCACCGGCTCAGCAAGCAGGTTGCGGGGGGAGTTTCCTTAGCAAGGATCCTCTCTGCTTGCTTTAGAATGGTGCCTCCAGAAGGTCAAGTCACCCAGATATAGGACCGCTTCCCTTCCTGGTTGGCCTCTGAGATAAAGTTTCTCTTCGGATTCGGCCCGAGCCTCCCGGGGTTCATCCGCACTCCCTCCGTGGCTCGGGGCGCCCAGGCACGCGGCTCCCCGGCCCGCTGCGCCCCACCTTACCTTGGTGAGCTGAGCGATCTTCTTGCACATTTTCACGTGCATCTCGGGATCACAGTCCATTCTGCAGCCGGCGCCACCGCGGGCGTCGGCTCTGGAGCCAGGGCAAGTACCGGGCGGGTGGATTTTGCTGTTGAGAGCAGAAGCCATCGCTAAAACGCGCCCAGCGCTCAGAGGCTCTCGCTAGTGTTCTCCTTGGTCTCCGTGTGCACGTGCGTGCGCGCGCGGGCGTGTGAGGGTTTGGGCTTTCTCGGAGAGGTGGCACTGCAGTCCCGCCGCCAGCACCAACGCGCGGCCCCTGCTTCCCGCGGATCTCCGCCTCCCGGGCCCACCCGCACGCCTACCCTCCCTCCGCTCACGCGGGCTCACTGGCTCGCTGGCTTCACGGGCACCCGCACTCTGCAGCGAGGCGCGGGCGCCCCGCACGTGCCGCTGGCGATAGGCGCGCTGCTCCCCAGCCAGTGCGGGTTCGCCTGCAAGAGGAGAGCTTCTGCGGCTAGGAGCCACCGGCCTTTGAGGGGTTTGGGCTGGGCGGGCGCGGCGTTCTCGGACACGTGGATGGCGCACGGCTCCGGACTCGGTGGCAACGGACCTTGCCCGAGCTGGGCATCCCAGGACAAGGAGGAGGAAGATCCTCCGGCGAGAGACAGGGCACCATGCCCCGCGCCTCCGTAGTCTTCGAGCTCCGAGCAGAGGGAGGAGGTGGCGGGCGGGATGCTAAGAGAGGGGCGGGGAGGTGAGGGCGAGCCACCGGACGCTAGGAGGTGCGGGGTCCAGGGCGCATAGTGTGGGCCAGAGCCGGAGCGGCAGGAGCGCACGGCGGGACTGGGGGTGGGAGCCCTCCTTCCCGGATCTTGGGTAGGAGCCCGGACGTTGCGGGAGGATTGCCCGAGATCCCGGAACAAAGGGCAGAAGCCAAGGGTATGGCAGAGGAACCGGTGAGCGAAATCTGAGACGAGACAGCGCAGAACATAAAGTGCGGGAAGCGGTAGGAACGCAGAGAAAAAGTCACCGGAGAGGTAGAAAGGACGGTGGCAGGTGTGGGAAAGGAGGAAGCAAAGAGGATTGAAGGAGTAGTTGAGTAACAGATGGAACTGGAAATCTAAGTAAATCGAGCCCAGTGAAAGCGAAATGAGTCGTCCAAATCCACACCGCTGGTCTTGGGTCAACTGGAGCCAGAATCCAGTCAAGTTTTCAGATTCTGAGCTGGTGCCTGTATAGTTTGTTTGGTGAGCGAAGGGGTTAGCAAACCAGAATCGTTCTGGCTTGCTTTTCCCCAAGCGTGAATAATAGCGTTATGATACTGAGCAATGTTCATCTTACAAACAGCATTTTTTTTTTTTTTTTTTGAGACAGAATCTGTCACTCTGGGTAGAGTGCAGTGGCGTTCTCATAGCTCACTGCAACCTCCTGGGCTCAAATGATCCTCTTGCCTCAGCCTCCCAAGTAGCTGGGAGTACAGGCCCACGAGGCCCAGCTAATTTTTCTATTTTTAGTAGAGATGGGGGTCTTGCTCTTGCTCAGGCTGGTCTCGAACTCCTGAGCTCAAGCGATCTTCCCACCTTGGTCTCCCAGAGTGCTAGGATTACAGGCGGGAGCCATCAAGCCCAGCCCAAACTGGCTTTCATCAAGAGTTTTAATAATCACCATAAGCAAAGCAAGCATGCTTCAATGGGTCTCAGAAACCACAGTCCCACCTCTCTAATACTGAAGGTATCCATACAGGTTTTTATAGATGAGGAAAATTGACTCAGAAAATTTGTACTAAGTTAGGCAATTACAAATAGCAGAGTTGTTTCTGAAACTGAGATATTCCTATTCTAGATTCCTTATTTCCCTCCTCCTACTACATTACACTGCATAAGAACGGCCAACCTGGGTTTTTGGTTTCAGTTTATTATCTTAGCTTCCCTCTCCAGGACAACCCCTCTTCCTTCCCCTAGTTCCTTTAGAAAACAGAATGTCTGAATCAGAATTACCACCAAGAGATTCTTGGGCTCTATCCTAGACCCCCTGAGTCAAAATCTCTTAATTCCAAATTGTATATTTAGAGTTTTTTCTGCAGGATCTTAATATATACTAAATTTTACAGGAATTCAATCACTGTGTAAACTAGAAAAAATTAGCCGTTTTAGTCCAGAACTTTACCAAAAGTTGCTCACCATTTTGGAAAATCACATCATTAATGCTCATGTGGCTCATGGTATTCGGTTGTCAACACACTTATAACTACCACATTCACAGTGAGTCTACTTATACATGAAAGCATCTGAGTACTACATTACGTCATAAAGTTCATCACACTAGAGCATTTATATATTGAAACACAGTCATCCCTCAGTATCCATAGGGGATTGGTTCCAGGGCCCTCTTGGATACCAAAATCTGATGATGTTCTAGTCCTTTATGTAAAATGGTATAGTTACATATAACCTATGCACATCCTCCTTTGTACTTTAAATCATCTCTACATTATTCATAATACCTAATACATTGTAAATGCTATGTAAATAATTGTTATACTGTATTTTTTTTAGGGAATAATGTCAAGAAAAAACAGTCTATATATGTTCAGCACAGAGGCAACCATCCATTTTTTCTTCCCCAAATATTTTTAATCTGTGGTTGGTTGAATCCAAGGATGTGGAACCCACAGTAAAGAGAACCAACTATACATATTATTTAATTATAATTACTTCCCTTTCATCTCTCCTTTTTTTTTTTTTTTTTTTTGAGACAGAGTCTCACTCTCTTGCCTGGGGCGAGTGCCGTGGCGTCAGCCTAGCTCACAGCAACCTCAAACTCCTGGGCTTGAGCAATCCTACT
Organism: Indri indri; assembly: GCA_004363605.1. Classification (NCBI taxonomy): domain Eukaryota; kingdom Metazoa; phylum Chordata; class Mammalia; order Primates; family Indriidae; genus Indri; species Indri indri. The sequence goes on from RJWJ010006217.1 coordinate 33,633, forward strand.
GTCTCAGCCTCCCAAGTAGCTGGGACTACAGGCATGCGCCACCATGCCCGGCTAATTTATTTTTTTCTATATATATTTTTAGCTGTCCAATTAATTTCTTTCTATTTTTGGTAGAGACGGGGTCTCGCTCTTGCTCAGGCTGGTCTCGAACTCCTGAGCTCATTTCTCCTTTATATTACTGTCAGAAATTATGCTGATTTAAAAAATGTGTGTAAATAAAGTATATGATCTATGGATTTCAAGATAGTAACATGGATGTTACTATGATGTTAGGTCTGAATAGAATTGAGAACCATTGCTCTAGGATGATCTTATATGCACTAAAGTTTAGTAAAACTGCAGCCTATCCTCAAGTTTTAGTTACTTAAAAATGATTTTATTAGGTCCAGGGGCCAAAACCTTTTCCAGTAGGCTATATTGTGCTTTCAACTTTATAATGGAAGACAGTGGGAAAATCAGATTCCCTTATCAGCTTTGTTGGACCACAGCTGCTGTAATCAAGGTAGCATGGGCCAACCTGCTTGGAAAGAGTCCTCTGCAGCTCCTAGGACTTTCCAGCACTGTGCTTAGTAGGTCCATTTACATTATCAGGAATGAAATAGAGGGAAGAGGAGAATTAAGTACTTTATCAAATGTGGGGGTGGAAGAATATTTATTAGATCACTAATATGATCTTGGCACTGCGGTAGGCCCTTTGCACACATTCTTACCTCCTCTAATATACTTATTATCATCCTTATTCTGCAGACTAGGAAATGCAGCTAAGGCAGGCTAAGTACCCAACTGTAAATAGCCAGGAAATGGATCTGGGTCTGACTTCAAAGGCTATATTTTTTCCAGAGCACAATGCTGGCAATCTGGAAATTTTAAAACCATAATTGATTGTCTTTTCTTTAGATTATAAATATAATCTTCTAATAGTGCCCCTCCCAAAGAACCTCATCCTTACTACAAAAAATTGAGTAGAAGAAAGCAAAAGTACCCCAATTGCCATACTCAGAGAAAATTCCTTTTAATATTTTGGAGAAGATCCTTCTAGACATTTCTCTGTACACACATAGAAACTACATACTTATATGCATTTTAAAACACAGATACTCAATATAAAGTGACATGTTTTTGCCAATAAAGATCTATATTCCCATCTTTAACAACCAGTATTCCATTATATACCATAATATATTTACTCTACCCTCTATTGGACTCTTATTTTTTTTCTGTTTTAAGCAAAAGTGTTTCATATATGTTTGTAATATATGATTGCTGTATTATGAGACAATTCAATTATGTTCTACAGGACAGGGAAAAGAATACATGAAATTCGTGTTAAGCATAATGGGCAAACAAGTAACTTGTGAAACAGGCAGAATTCCTAAGATGTATTAAGTATAGATAGTATACTATAAGACATGACAAAGAGAATAAATGTAATATATGTAAAAAAGCATGGACCAAACAAGAATGTTACTAATGGACAGAACAGGATGGGAAAGGCCAAGTTGTAAGGTACAGATGATGCCATCTTTAGGCTGATAGTTATGCCATCCCTAAAATGGCCATTCATTAGTGACACCCATTCTGGTCCCATGTATGTTCTGCTCCAAAAACACAGATTAAAAACATGGCTGTCAGAGGCCACTAGCCAGACATACTTGCCCCTGCACATTTCTGACAGAGTAAGCATGTACTGGCTCTAAGCAGTGCTGAGCCTCCCTTTTCAATTTCAGTTGTGTTCCTCATGACCAAATTATCAGAGGTGAAGGCCGATGTCCCAGACAGGACCTAACAACACTGTGTAACACGGGTTCATGTAATTTGGTCCTCTCACCTCTCTTGGACCCTATCCTAAATGTGTTAACCTTCACTCTATCTTTCCAACTTAATTTCTTTTTGTTTGAAAGTGATAAACCATGTGATTTGGGCACCTTAATTTGGGCTGCGAGGTTTCCTGTCCACATCTGGGATCGCCTGCCTGATAGTGTATTTGAAGGTTACCAATTGCAATCAAAGTTAATTTCTTACATGACATTGTTATCATTTTACATGGGTTTTTGCACAGATGTGCGAGTATTTCCGCAGAAATACTCCCCCTACGCCAGCGGTCCCCAACCTTTTTGGCACCAGGGATCAGTTTCACGGAAGACAATTTTTTCACGGACCAGGGTGGGTTGGCGGGGGATGGTTTCGGGATGATTCCATCACATTACATTTATTGTGCCGTCAGACCTCTCTGCTAATGATAATCAATATTTGCAGCTACTCCCTAGTGCTAGCATCACCACCTCAGCTCCACCTAAGATCATCAGGCATTAGATTCTCACAACAAGCACGCACCCTAGATCCTTCGCATGTGCAGTTTACAGTAGGGTTGGTGCTCCTATGAAAATCTAATGTCGCCACTGATCTGACAGGAAGTGGAGCTCAGGTGGTGATGCAAGCAATGGGAAGTGGCTGTAAATACAGATCAAGCTTTGCTCACCTCCTGGAGTGCGGCCCAGTTCCTCACAGGCCATGGACCGGTACCTGGTACTGGTGCATGGGCCCGGGTTTGGGGACTGCAGCCCCACACCATTTGTTTGATTACTAGTAGAACTGAACACCTTTCCACAAACTGATCAGTCATTGTTATTAATCCTTTTGTGCATTGTTTTTGGCTTTTTTCCCCCCTGATCACAAAGAGCTCTTCATTTGTAGGAGGCTCTAGCAAACATTTTCCTCAGTTAGTGATTTTTTCTACCTTTCTTATGTTCTATAAACATTTTGGATTTTTATGTAGGCAAATCTATTGATCTTTTCTCTTATAATTTTTGGCTTTTGCCTCATGCTTAGAAAGGCCTTCCCTAGTTCAGATTATGAAAAAATGCAATCCATAGTTTTTCCTAGCATGTTCATGACTTCATTTTTTAAATGTTTATATTTTTTATCTACCTGGGATTTATGTTGATATATGGAATGAGGTTAAAATCCAGACTTATGTTTTTCCAGATGGCTGAATAGTTGCCCCAACAGGTATTGAATAATTCAGCTTTACCACACTGATGATCTAGGTACCGCCTTAGGTGATTTTTTAATTTAAATTTTCTTTTTTCTTTTCTTTTCTTTTCTTTTCTTTTCTTTTCTTTTCTTTTCTTTCTTTCTTTCTTTCTTTCTTTCTTTCTTTCTTTCTTTCTTTCCTTTCTTTCTTTCTTTCCTCTTTTTTCTTTCTTTCTTTCTTTTCTTTTCTTTCCCTCCTTCCCTTACTTCCTTCCTTCTTTCTTTCTCTCTCTCTCTCTCTCTCCCCCTCTCTGTCTTTCTGACTGGGTCTCACTTTTCTGCACAGGCTTGAGTGCAGTGGCATAATCACAGCTTACTGTAGCCTTGAACTCCTGGGCTCCAGTGATCCTCCTGCTGGGTAATTTCTTCAGTAGAAATTTACTTAGGTAAATTTACTTAGGCTAAAGCTTTTATTTGGTCATTTTCTTCCCTAATCAGTTAAGTAGTATGGGTAACTCTACTGTTGTTATTATTACTCCTGATATACTTCTACTATTCACCTAAAAACAAGACAATGTTCTTGAGCGTTTCACTTAACCCCTTTACCTAGAAGTCTCCTTTCCCTACTCTGCCTGATTCATTCCTACTCATCTTTCAGACCTTAGCCTGAATGTCACTTCCTCAGGGAGGCCGTCCCTGTAGTTGCAGATCAGTTTGCATGTCACTAAAATATATTCTGTCTCTGCACCTCTGTGTACCACCTATGTGATATTTTATTTTTAAAAGATTAAGTTTTCTGTCAAATATCCCCCTTTTTTGAGTGAAGAATGCAAGAATTCACAGCTTAAACTGGCGCCATGCTTTTTCTGTAATCCTAACACACGTTACCTAGTATCAGGGTTTCACTAAAGGTAGCCTAGTATCATCAGGTTTTTCATCTCATCTCCCAGGGAGGAAAATAAAAACACAAACCTCTTGTCACACAGTGGCAACATCTGTACTGAGATTTCAGTATATCATCATAACCCATGGAATGTGACATTTTGGAATAAAATGTTTTGTGGCAAAATTATAGTCAGATTACATTAAATATTAATATGATTATTATGAGCTTTACAAATTGTTTTGGAAACACCTTGTGGGCAATATGAGTCTAGGAACTCTAGCTTTGGTAGTCATTTTTTTTTTTTTTTACCTTCCTACCTTAAAATTGTGTTAGTGGTAACAAAGGTGTAGAACACAAGGATAAAATAAGAGTTGAACACATGGGCTAAGAGCAGTTAATGGCATAAGAAGCCTTTCCAATACTAGAAATGCAACCAATTTGCAAAGTACATTTGACTTCACTTTACAGTAAACAGGGAGGAATGAATCTGGCAGCTCAAAATTGTTGCCTTCTGGTCTTTTTCTAAAATTCCAAGAAATAAAACTCCCTAACACTCAAAAGAATGGAATTGAAACTTTCTAATTCCATTTATTACATAGCAGCAGAGTGCCCTGTACTCAATGGAAACTCAAATGTTTTTAATGGAATTAAACATTGGTGATATGGCTGATTTATGATCTATGGTTGAATACTGCAATGTAGCTATCTGTCAATTTCCCTTTTTGGAATTGACCGCTGCTTTATTTTATTTTATTTTTTTATTTTAATCTATAGTGTCTCTGCAAAGTAAATCCAAGTATCATCCAGACAATTTATTTATATGGGGTTAGAAATTCTCAAATTTTGGTAAACATAAAAATTATCTAGAACTTGATAAAAATGAGTACTTCTGCCTCCCCGCCTCAAAAATTTTGACTCACTAGGTCTGGGGTAAGGCATTTTAAACAATCACTTCAGTGATGTTATTGCAGATGCTACCAGATACTACTTTGAGAATTGCTTTAATGGCCCAATCAAGCCTTGCCAGCTCCGTCTTCTTAGTTTGTAATGTTTTTCTCTTCATCCTCCTCCTGTTCAAGTCCCATCAGCCTTCAAGTCTCAGCTCAAGTCACACCTCTGAGGTAGACCTGGCCTGCCTACTCTAGTCAGAAATGCTGCCTCTGAGCTCCCACAGAAGTTATTTGATGAAACTTTTGGAATATTATATATTATTAACATTAATATGATACAGTATTATAACATTTTAAATGAAACAACATAATTGTGGCAAAATAATAATATACATGCTTTGCCCTAGAGGCAACCAATTCTATATATAAATGAGCATTTTAAGTATGTATGTATTATTATCTGACCCATTTTATACTTACTACCACACTGAATGAGGAAGGACACCATACCGCCTTCATACTCCTCAGCCTTATTTGCTCAGAATTTCACTAGTAACCACTTAATATTACAACTATGGTTGTAATAATATTATGGTTCATGTTCGAAAGAGTGATCATAATTATTCCTTCCTGATATAACCCCACCCACTTTTTGTCACTAACGGCTGGGGACATACTGTTGTTTGTGTTGGCCTAAATATTCAACAAAAAACTGCTTTTAGGCATTGGTTTTGGCCTTTGGGAGGCTAAATAGCTAACTGCCTCCTTCAATATCATTTTTGTATCCCTGAAATTGTACCTGATCAATAATGATAATTTTTTTTCAGGTAAACATCATATCTAGTCAGATTAACAACATCTGAAATATTAACAAGGTAAATATATTAGTTAAGGTAATGATAATAGCTAAAAAAATAGCCCCCACATTTCAGTAGCTTACCATGGTAAGTTTACTTTTTGCTCACATTAAAGTCTGAGTTACTCATCTTTGGATTTACTTCCTGTCAAAAATGAATCAAAGATCAGCTCTTTTTATCTTGTGGCTCTACCATACCCTAGTCATCTGTATCCAACCAGCAAAAGGCAAAAAAGAACATGGAGAAGGAATACTCATTTCTAAAACACTTTGGCCTTGAAGTAACACACCAATTCTGTTGTTATTCCATTGGCCAAAACTGATTACAAGCATTATCTAGATGTAAAGGGGTCTGGGAAATATAATTCCTGGCTGGGCAGAAGTTTCTCTCTCTCTCTCTCTCTCTCTTTTTTTTTTTTTGAGACAGGGTCTTGCTCTGTTGCTCCTGCTAGAGTGCCCTGGGGTCATCACAGCCCACTGCAACTTCAAACTCCCAGGTTCAAGTGATCCTCCTGCCTCAGCCTCCCAAGTAGTTGGGACTACAGGCACATGCCACCACACCTGGCTAATTTTTCTATTTTGTGTAGAGACAGGGCTTTGCTATGTTGCTCAGGCTGGTCTTGAACTCCTGGCCTCAAATGATCCTTCTGTCTTGGCCTTCCAAAGTGCTAGGATTATAGGTGTTGAGCCACTATGCCTGGCCTGGGTAGCAATTTCTCAGAATAACTTTACACAATGGAAAGGGAGCACACATTTTTGATGGACATATATCTACTTACTGCAAGAAATTCAGACTTGTTGATATCTGAACATTCAATTTTAAATAAAGGTAAACATTCTGGATATAAATTGAAGTGAAAAAAATCTCACTAAAATGTAAGCTTTAGGAAGGCAGGAATTTTTGTCCATTTTGTTTACAGCTAAAGTTTCTGCACTTAGAATGGTACTTGGTATCGTGTAGGTGCTCAACAATTTGGTGAATGACTAACTGAATGAATGTGCTATCAACCAGCCAACACTCTAATGTGCATGTATTGTAAAAGTAAACTGCTACAAATAATTAATGATTCTGAAACTGTTAATTTTAGGTAGAGAACAGATATTGAGAACTTTCTGGTAGTTGAATAACAGGAAAATAGATGGATAATAAGAATATTACCTAGATAACATCTAAAAGACTACTTCAAATGTATAAAAACATTTAAATAATAATGCATGGCAGAATAATAGAGATTCAATTACTTATTCTAATAGCTGTAGAATTGGTGTTTAACATTCAAAATTTTAAATAAAATAAGTGTTAAGACAGACCTATATTCAATATTTAGTTATTGTATGCCTTTAAATGCTTAATTTCTAGAAAAAAGTCCAATTTGGGAATTCTTCGGTCTTTTGGGGATAATTAAAAACAGAATGTCAACTTTGCTACTCCAAATTTCATGAAAAGGACAAACTCCAAAGATATATAAACCACATGTATGATAAATCACCTTGAACATATTAACTGCCATTTGAGTTGTATTTAACTCATGCTAGTTTTGAGCCTGGGACCTGAAGTGTATATAATTCACATGTCTCTTTACCTTGGGAGCTGCATGGTGCACAGGCAACTCACGCTGCCATGCAATAGCATGAATGTTTTGTGATGGGTGTTGGCAAAACCCAGCAGTTGGTTTGTGAAAATCTTACTTGTGGATGTTCTTATTACTACAATTAATATTGACAATTTAATTCTAAAAATGTGGATTAAATGAATAGAAGTCAATAAATTTCATTTTTCTATTTATGTTTACCTTTAAATTATACCTAAGCCTGACAAGTCAAGAAAAACAATTTACCCTTATTAACTATTTTTCAAGTTCTCACATTACTTTTTACAATACTAATTTTCAAGTTTTTGTTACTTTTTAAAAAAAAAACAAAAAATAATAATAAAAAATAACAAATTTTTCATTAAATTAGAAAGGATCATTTTGTTTTTAAAGTTTTTATTCTATTTTTGTAATAAAACACTGTGGCCCCAAGGAAAATTTTTTTTTCTATTGTGGTAGTCAATGTGTTAATGTGGATAAAATAAAGAATATGAAGAAAAGGAGAAAGTGCTAGAGGAAAAATTAGATAATGAAAATATTCTGTTCTCAGTAATCGAATCTGAAAATGTAACTTAAATGTGAGAGCTAAAACAATAAAGCTTCTAAAAAATAATATAGGAGAATATCTTCGTAATATTTAGGTTAACAAAGGCTTGTTAAAGCACTAACCGTAATAGAAAAAACCCTGATAAACTGCGTTTCATAAAAATTAAAAATATACCATTAAGAAAGTAAAAGGCAAGGTATAGAATGGCAAAAGATGTTCATAATACATCTCACTGAAAAACACCTTCTGTACAGTATGTATGAAGAACTCATACAAATCAATAAGGAAAAGATACTCTAATTTACTAGTGGGCAAAAGTCTTGAATAAGTACTTTCAAAAGAGGTATCTGAATGGCCAATAAACTTATAAAAAGTGTTTGACATCACTAATCATGGAAATAAATGTAAATTAAAAAGCCACTCTGTGATACCATTAGACAACCACCAGAATGGGTAAAATTAAACTGATAATAACAAGCATTTGTAAAGATACGGAGTAACTGGAACTTCCAAACATTGCTGGTATGAGTGTAAAATGAAACACTCATTTTGGGAAGTGTTTGGCAGTTTTACTAAAACTAAACAAACACATACCTATCCTATGACACAGTAATTTGACTCTTAGGTATATACCCAAGAGGAATGAGTGCACATATCCACAAAAAACACAGAAGGTTAATTGCAGCTTTACTTGTAATACCCCCAAATTGGAAAGAACTCAAATGTCAACAATAGGCAAAAGAATAAATGAATTAAGGTATACTCATATAATGGAATAGTCTACATCAATTAAAAAAATTAACAAGTACTTTAATGAAAGAAGCCAGGCATAAAACAATACACACTGTATGGTACCACTGACATGAAGTTTGAGAACATGCAAAACTAACTGATCTTTGTAGAAGAGTAGTTATTTCTGGAGGAGGTACAGACTATGATGAAAGGATACTAGGGAATCAGAAATTTTTAGTACTTTTATCTGAGTGTAAACATCTTGATATGAGCTTGATAAGAATGTACACATATGTAAAAAATCATCAAGAAGTACACTTATGATTAGTGCATTTTATGTATTTTACTGTTTGTGTATTATTCCTTACTTAGAAAAAAGAGACAGACGAATTGGCCTGACATGGTTTACTCAATAGATTTGATAACAGAGAGAAACATATCAGCATACATATCACTTGCAATTAAATAAAAATTTACTCTGAGATTTTATTATATTAATAAAAATAAAGCATAGAAAAAACCCTGAACCATAACTTATAGGAAAAAAATCTAAAATATTATACAGGAATATATTATGGATCAACCACTGGATGTAACCATATCTTGATACCAAAAACAGTATGGAAGATGAAAAACAATATGAAATCTCAAACTGTTCTTTTTAAAAAGTAGATACAAGTTGAGTATCCCTTATCCAAAATGTTTGGGATCAGAAGTGTTTCGGATTTTGGATTTTTTTGGATTTTGGAATATTTGCAAATACATAGTGAGATATCTTGGGGGATGGGACCTAAGTTTAAAAACGGAATTCATTTATGTTTCATATACATCTTATACATAGCCAGATAAAATATTTTTAATAAACTGTGTGTTGTGCACCTGCATTTTGACCACAACCTGTCACATGAGGTCAGGTGTGGAATTTTCCACTTGTGGCATCACGTCTGTGCTCAAAAAGTTTTGGATTTTGGAGCATTTCAGATTTCGGATTTTTGGATTAGGGATGGTCAACCTGTAATTCCTTGTGCTTTTGAGTCTACAGATGATAAAATTTAAACAAAAAGCTTGTTGAAATTACTGCTATAGACTATGCATAATTTCTATAAGTAAAGAAAAAATTATTGAGATTTCTGTAAATAAAGAAAAAATTATTGAGATTTGCCTAAGCAAGGGACAAAGTTCCTTTTATAAAATAAGTTATTGAAAAATGGTTTTTCCCCTGACAATGTTTTTTGCACTGTACATCTTTTTTTTTTTTTTTTTTTTTTTGAGACAGAGTCTCACTCTCTTGCCTGGGGCAAGTGCCGTGGCGTCAGCCTAGCTCGCAGCAACCTCAAACTCCTGGACTCAAGCAATCCTACTGTCTCAGCCTCCCGAGTAGCTGGGACTACAGGCATGCGCCACCATGCCCGGCTAATTTTTTTCTATATATATTTTTAGCTGTCCAATTAATTTCTTTCTATTTTTGGTAGAGATGGGGTCTCGCTCTTGCTCAGGCTGGTCTCGAACTCCTGAGCTCAGAACGATCCGCCCGCCTCGGCCTCCCAGAGTGCTAGGATTACAGGCGTGAGCCACCGCGCCCGGCCTGCACTGTACATCTTAACAAAGGTGAACATCTATTGCAAACGGAGTATGATGCCTGAAGGCCCAATCTAATAGACGACAATATAACAATTTTAGTATATGTTTAATGTCAAACTTCTAAAATCTGATTACTTAGTTATAATTACTTTTTAAGAAATAAAATTTCGGATTTATTCTTGTGACACAGTGACACTTATCCAAAATGCTTATGTGGGGAACTTTGGTCTCATTTTATTATTAACCTCGTTTTCTAGGTTTTCCTAATGTCTCAACATCTGTCTTACTCCATTCTTCACTTTCCATTGTACTCACTTTGTTCCAAGTTTTCCTAGAGACCTACTTCCTGGAGCCCCCATCCTACTTACTCGGCACAGCAGACATCCTGAGCTTTCGCTGCATTGCTTTCCTTTGTGAGATCTTATGGTTTCACGATCCCATGCCTTACTTAGATTGCTCCCTTGTTTTGGTGAAGCACATTCTCCAGTGATGTCCTAAGAAAGGATAGATAGTGAGATAAAATTTTGAGACTGTGCAAGTCTAAATATATCTTTATTTTAGCCCCACACTTGATTGGATTGTTTGGGTACAGAATTCGAAGCTAGAAATCATTTCCTTTTAACTTTAAAGACCTTGCTGTTATAGTCTTCCAGCATCCAGTGCTGCTACCAAGAAGTCTAAACGCCATTCTAAAAACACATTCTTTTTACATAACCTGTTCTTTCTCCACCACTTTGGAAGCTTTTAGGATGGTCTATAACCCTGGCATCCTGAAATAGCATGATGTGCTTTTTAAATTTGTTTTGTTGTGCACTCCGTGAACCTTTTCTGGAAATGTTTTTTTTTTCTTTCTCTTAACCTCCTTTCTCTATTCTCTCATTCTAGAACTCTTATTAGATGTTCTATCTTATTCTGATCTAATTTTTTTTGTTCTTATCTACTTTTCATCTCTGCCTTTTTGTATTATTTTTTGGAATTTCTTCAACTTATTTTCCAACACATCTACTGAATTTTTAATTTTGGTTCTCCTATTTTTCCAACTCTTATTTTCTGATTATTCATTTTTTATAGCATCCTGTTCTTATTTAATGGATGCAATATATGCTCCTATGCTTCTGAGAATATCATAGCTTCTTTGGGGAGTTTTATGTTCATCTTTCACATTGAAGGTTCTCTCAAATGTCCAGTGATCCTTGCCTATCAGTGTATAGTGATTTTAAGTGACTAAAAGCCGTACGTGAATGAGCAGGGCTTGTGGACTCTGGGTTTCACTGTGGCAGATAATCAAGTGTCAAGCTGTTTTTTTCCTTGTTCATCTTCTTGGGTGGGTGGGAAGGGTTGGGTATAAGCCTGGTTGCTGTATTTTGTAGCTGGGTAGGGAGAGTTGACTGGAGGCTCATAATGTTCGGAATACTGACATTCTCTCAATTGTCCTGTCTTCAGTAGAGCACATCACTACCAAAAGGTTTCAATCTTTTGGTAGAAAGAGAGGTAGCTGCCTGGCTACAAAGGGAGGGCAAAAATAAACCTTCAAATAATTCCCTTGTTTTCGACTTTGCTGCTCACCTCCATCTTTCACGGTACCTTGTGCCTTCAAATCCTTGAGTCTTTTGGGGGTTTTGGAAGGCAAAGACAGGTGTTCCAAATTTGTAGACCTTTTCTGCGATGAAGAATGGCTGCCAGAACTGTGCTACCTATCAAGTATTAAAAAACAAACAAACAAAAAAGAGGAATACACTTAATCTTTCCCTTCACAGCAGAGTGAGAAAGTAACTGCTTAAAACATACACAAACAAAAAACAACAAACCCCAACTACGTACCGAGACAGCATTTTGAAAATTACATGCCTGCAAATGTTGTAATGGTCATATGGTTATTTTAACTAAATACCATGTGTCTCTTATAAAAAAATCTATCTGCTGCAATTAGACCTCCTCCACCGCTCACTAGTACTAATCTTGCATCAACTATGTGTAAAGGCTTCCTTACTCCCAGTTATTTAGAGATAAGAAAACAACACGATGGGAAGAGTAGATTGTTCCCTGGGAATGACCACATGATTACAACCCAAGCTTAATCAATGCTACTAACATATTAGGGTTGCCAGGTAAAAAAAGGAAGCTAAATACAAGAAGTTAGTTAAATTTGAATTTCAGATAAATAAATAATTTTGGGGGTTGTATATCCCATATATCATTGCTTATCTGAATTCAAATGTATCTGGGCATCCTGTATTTCTATTTGCTAAATCTGGCAACCCAATACATTTAAAGAAATGTGTCCTAAGTAGAATGTGACCAATATAGAAACGCTGGGTTTAAAGGTAACTGGGTTATAGACCAAAGCATTCAAACCACTGGGAAAGTCTACTTCACTACCAAATAGGTAGACAGGGGCCAACACTGTGTGCTAAGTTTTCCTGGAATGCATTGGCTGTGGCCAACATTAATGTCAGCCTTCAATTAATTTAGAAATGTGGATTCTCCAGGTAGTGGCTGCCCTGTTTGTTGTGTCACCAGAGCTCTGCGACTCTCTCAAGCCATTCTGGTTACTCAGGGTGCAACCATAAAGCCAATCTAGGGTCTTTTTTTGATGGAAGATGGCCATACCCTTGGACTGCTCCACTTGTGAGTACCTCCCAAAGGAAGTTGCCCCTACTGGACCATTGCCTAATTAATACACTGTAAAACAGCAGTTGATATATTGGAGTTTCACAGCTGATACCACAGAAGGAAGGGTAATAGTAGGCATGGTCTTAGCAGTTAATCTAAACATAATAATTTTCCCCCAAATAAGAATATACTACCAGGTCCTTAATTTAACTGCAACATTCACTTTAAGATTCTTTCATCAGGTTTGAATCTAATTTGATACACCAGCTTGGTTTGTGTACATACTAGGAATTCGGTTTTAATCTTGTCAGGCCGACCATGATCCTGAGTCTCCTACTGAATAATTACTGGTTTTGTAGAGCCTAACACCTCAAATGATCCCAGGAATTTTCATATAATGTGTCAGAGGCATCTATGTCTTCCCAAATAAACTGCCCAAATTCTAGTTAATTTATTGTTTTATGATTCAGCCCTCAACTGTTGCTAACATTTCTGACCCCATATTGTTTAGAAGCAACAGCCCTGTTGCTGTCTTCCTGCTACATTATTTTTTAAAAAATCAGGCATTCATTTTCCACATCTCACTGAGAAGAGCCAATCAGCTCTCTCAGCCCACAGGAGGTGGAAATCGGGCAAGTGTCAGGTCATTGTGGTATCCTCATCCTTTCCATTTTATTGGTCTCACTTCCAAAATTCTTATAAAGTGTATAATCTCACTGCTGCTACTACTTGAAGAGCTTGGCAGACAGCATACAATTATTAGACTCAAATATGTAGCCATTAACTAAACTTTGTTTACAATTGCCAGAGATACAATCACAGATTTTCCTTTTGACAGGTTGAGACAGAAGTACCTGGTGGTTAGTGCCAGCCAGTGTAGCTCCCTCAGTTCAATGGGTTTTACTCATGGTGGACTGATATGCTAGCAGCTTGTACAAAGTTGTTTCCTGAAGTCTGTCTGAGAAGTTATCCAGACTTTTCTACATATCCTAGCCATCTGAGCAAAACACTTCCAGCCTTGATCTTTGTGCCACTGCCTTGTGAATTTAGTGTATAAAACTATACTGTACATGCATTTAGTATGTAAAACTATCTGCACATATTTATATACTTTATCTATTTCCTTGGTTGACTATCCCTTATGGGGTTTAATTGCTGGAGTGTGCCCTCAGAAAGAATCTCCACTACACTTGGATGGTTGCTCCACTCAATTATTCTATATGATCCTCCACTACAAGACATTTTCAAATATTTGAAAGGCCAGTATATGGATAGGGTTTAGGCTTATTTAATGTGACCCCAGAGAGTAGAAATGGCTTGAGATAATGTATATTGGTTCATGAATTTTAAAACTAATTTCTTATGTGTAGTATCTTATTTAATTTTGCATTCCCAGTGACTGGGCTATAGTTGGCACTCCTCCATAATATTATTGGGTGAGTTACTAAATTTCTAACAAGAGATATTTAAAAATTATAGGCCACTCCAAAAGACACTTAATTTCCTAACACTGGAGCCAAAAGTAGAAAGCCAGATGTAAGGCAACTTATGTCCAAGTAAGACTATAACAACTTCTAAGGTCCCTAATTGTTTTAACAACCTAATATCAAAACATTGTTTTCATCATGGAGGAAATTTTTTTAGACGGATGTGACAGAAGCACCAGCAGGAACACCCCCTAAAGGGGACCTACCATCCAGTTATGTATGGAGTTTTTCATTTTCTTAAGAAGCAGATGGGATTAAAAGACATAATTATGGTCTTCTAGGCTCAAGGTATCAGGACTGCTTTAACAAAAAGCCTGCCCATCTGCACTGAGAAAGAAAAATAGCTTTAAAAAACTTATGAATGTCCTAAGGTTTAGAAATGTTTTCTTTCTTATTCCTTTGATAAATATTTCTATAAATAGAGGATAGATTCATCTCCCTGTATCCTAATTATGGTGGTCTCATTTGATCAGAAGCCCACATAAGCAAAGCATAAAGGTGGTAAATTCACCCCCACCCCCCAATGTGTATGGCACACAAAAGCAAGTAAAGGCTCAGGCTTATTTAGGTACCTATCATTGTGTACAACCTGGGATTACTGAAACTATCTAAACGGATTGGTTCAAATTTGGGTCTTGACTGAGTATCAGACTCTTTTCTTCGAGTGTGTTTCTTTTCTAGAGCTGCGGAGTCACCTCCCTATCATACTATATAGCTATAGATACTAAGTAGATACAGATACTATATCTATTAACTATTTAGTACTCAGTGAATGGTGAAATTGCCTTAAGCAAAGTAGGAACTATTTCATTTGTTGAGGACAAATGACCATACGCTGTTCAGTATGTATAAAGCTGTCGTTTTATTCAGCTGCCAAGCTGGAGAAAGGCTTCCTTTTGGAGTAAATAGCAAAAAGGCATTCATGAGCAAGGCACTTTTATACTTACTTACACACACACACACACACACACACACACACACACACACACAGAAAAAGGAACATATTATGGATACATAAACGTCTACATATTTTAATTTTCAGACCTATTCCCTACCTCTTCCCAGCTCCCCCTTAAAAAAAAAAGGAAACAGGTACTTGTAACATTTTAAAAACCAATTCCACACAAAACAGCTACATAGGTACACTTTCTGATACATTCAGTGACATTAACAGTATGAGATATGGTTTCAGGTCAGTAATTTCCACTAACAAATACTTTTTTCCTACCTACTACAATTCCCTCTTTTTTCCTTAAGATAGGATAACAAAGGCTCAGCACAAATAATCATTAGATTATAAACATTCTTCTCTCTCCTTTAAGTTGCTATATATTTACAGAATTTGTGATTCCATCACTGCTTTAATTATTTGATGCCACTTTGTATACAGCACTTAATTATAGAGAATAGGAAAAAGCATAACCAAAATAAGGAAGAGGACATATGATACACTTTTAACAATCTGTTTTCTGATTCTCTTTAGGTGCCCAGTCAACCAGGACCACATACAGATTTCACTTTATTTAAGGGTATAAGAAAAGATTTTATGGTCTCATGCATTTTATCTTATGTATGTTGATTCTCGTTTTGACTCATTTAAATAAGCACAGCCAGGCTCATTTAAAAGGGCACATACCCTTCCTTGTTCAGCCAGAAGAAAATCTAAAGCCACTCTACTTAGAAAAACAATGCTACTAAAACTCTTAATTTCAGATTGTATTAGGCAGAGATCTTCTATAAGAAGGTTCTTTAAAATCAGAAGGTTCCTGAAAAGTCTGCAATGAATGTGGAAAGTGCATAAACTTCTGCTCCAGGCAATGTTATACAGATGAAATCCATTAGCAGTTAATATTGGAAGCATAAATGCTCTCTCAATCCTTTCCCATTCATCTTTTGGAATGTATTTTATTTGTTCTTGACAATAGTCTGAGTGCTAATATTACAGGTGTCTGTCTAATCCCAACGGATGATCTTATAAGCCAATTTAGCCAGAGACAGCCTAATGGAAGCCCATAATATACAATGTTCATCCTTTAATTACAGGTACCATAATAGGTTTGCAGTAGTGTAGGCTAGGTTTCAAACTGCAGTGCCCTACAAAAAATAGGAACCCCCTGAAGGTTGCCATATGTGGGTATACCTATATAAAAGCTGAGAAAGATATCCACATTCCTGCCATTTTCCTTTGTGCAGTTATTCAATATAATTCATCTGCTTAGAAATAAATGTCAGAGAAGAGTATGCTCAGAAACGTATTATTGGGGGTAGCCAACTTCTTGTTTTCCACATGGCTAAAGATTGGGTAACAAAAGGGGTGGTGGTCTACTTTTTTTCCCCCAATAATCATCAAGATACCTAGTTAAAGTCCATTCGGATAGGCAGAGTAAACTGGCATGCGGAGGGTGATGGGGGGAGAACTGAGTGTGGACAATATTCAATTTATCTTTTGTTAATATGGTCTCTTTGGACTAATTCTCCATTGAAGTTCTCATTTATCCACAGGGTTTGTCAAAGGGTATGCTCACAATGTATTTTTTATAGTTGAGTTACAGGACCCTTTGGTGTATGTTCAGTACTTAGTAGCGCTTTGGCTTGCCAGGGCACAACAGTTTGTTTGAGAAGGCGTTAGTTTCTCCACTCTGGTCTGTGTAATGGTTAACTTTGTAACCCTTTCTCAATTAGCAACATCTGAGATATAAGAGCAAATGGTGGATCTTTATAGTGATGCAGTTAAGAGTTTGTTAACTGCCTTTTGGAAGTCAGTGTAAGAGTAAGTAGTGTTGATGGGTTCAGTGCGGGTTGTTTCCTTAACTGTTTTAGTTAGCCAGCCACAGCAACAACGAGAAACACATGAATTAGGGATCTGTTTTAAGTATTCAGGTATGGGGGTGGCTCTACTCAATGTTCGGCTTAACTGTCTGGTGGCAAACTGCAGCGCTCCATTTAGGGTGGCATGATCTCTAGAGAGCCGGCTGGGACTTGTGAGGGGCTTTTGAAAAGGTGGGACTCCACAAGAGGCCAGAGGGGGCCATTCAGGAATTGGTTCCAGTTTGGGGACACAATAGGAGCAATGGGAGAGTCTCAGGCCTATCTCTCTAAGTATATGAACTGGTGTGCTTGGATCCAAGAGTTTAGCATGATATAACCAGGAATTAGGATTTAAAGGTTTCCAAGTTGTAGAATATTTTAAAAGGCACTTAACCTGCCAGGCAAGACTCTCAAGAGGCGTTAAGTTGGATACCATGGGGTCCTCTTCTTCAGAGGAATCCCACTCTTCTCCAGAACTCTCATTTAAGTAGCTAATGTTTTCTTCTTCCTCACTTTCTGATTCTGATAAGGGGTCAGGAGAGGGATTTCTAGGACCCATTAGAATAAAACAGAATAAGGAACCAGAAAAAGGTAACAATCTAAGCCAGCAGAACACTGACTTACACTGGCAAATAGAAATGAGATGAAAAATCCTTTTATCAAGATTGGTCTCTCAGTTCATGACACACACAAAGTATGCCTGTGGCCCACAACACTGTGCAGTTCTTCAAGATTATGTTGTATATTCTTCGCTTACAAAGAAGACATCTCAGTTCTCAGGACCAGTTCAGTGTGTAAAAGTGTTAGTCACTTACCAGTGGCACAGGTCACAGAGTATCTCCTTCAAATCATGGCTACCTGAGAAGGGGTCCTCATCTAGGCAAGCTGATTTTCTTAGCACAGTCTCAACTGGTAGTGACACTGTGAAGAGACACTTTGTGCACTCTATTTTGTTGGCAGTGATATTGTATTTACTTGGCAATGAAAATAAGCTCAGTAGCTGCCTTGGCTGCCTGCTGGTGAAGCAACTTTTATGCAGGGGGAATGATGGGACAAGCTGTCAAGAACGTCTGGTGTGCAAGGATCCGATGTTTTCCACAAGTGATGTAAATGCCCTTGGAAACTGGTGACTTGGCTGTTGGACTATCTGGAAAGGTAGCCTTAACCTGTGAATGAGAAGACTTGAGACATGATATTAAAGCCTGGGTAACATCATTGTCCATCTAACTTCAGGGTATCCGACAACATGAATGCTAAACAAGAAGGCTTATAGACTTTCCCCATTTTATTTCCTAGGCTTAGGCAATTTTCCTGTTGGGAATAGCTCTTACAATCACAAAACTGGGAAGGAGAATCTGGGGCCATTTTAATCCTTTGTTGGTACATAACTGGTCCAGTTTGTTTTTAAAGTATGCAGTCCTAGCCCAGAAAATTATTTTTTCAAAAGTAGATCCCTCATGCCTCAAATTCCAAATAAAGAGCTATACAAGCTATCTTTTTACCTTTAGATGTGCTTGCTGGGATTAGTTTTAGGGGGTGGGTCCTCATGGTAGAGCTGCTAGATGTTAGGACTCTCGCTGGGACCTCAGAGGTTGTGGTTATATGACCAATTTTATATATGCTGTTTCAGAAAAAAAAAAGCATGAAAATTGACCAGCTTCTTTCATGAAATTAATAAAAAATTCCAAATCTAGAGACAAACAAATAAGTAAAGCTCATTTCATTTGCAAAAACTGTAAATACACTTAACAGAATCCAACAGTACATTAAAGAAAAAAGAATATATTATAATCATATAGAGCCTATTTCAGGAAAGCAAGAGTAGCTAAACTTTAGTAAAATTTATAAATATAAATTATCAAAACTAAAGGAAAAAGAAAAGATAATTTTATTAACTGTGGATATTTAACGCTTCCCAGTTCTTCCTGAAAATCTGTTTATGATTAAAAAAAAAAAAAAAAAAAAAACATTCTTACCAAACTAGAAAAAGAAATTAACTTTCTCAACTTGGTAAAGATATCTACCAAAAACTTTAAGCAAAGGGCGGGGGGGGGGGCAAGGGCAACATACGTAACCTAAACATCTGTATCCCTACAATATGCTGAAATAAAAAAAAAACCAAAACTTTAAGCAAGTATTATCCTAAATGAGGTTAGATACCCTTTAAAAGCACAAGTAGGTAAAGATGACCGTATTGACTGATATTATTTGACATAGTACTGAAAGTCCTACTCACTATTATAAAAAAAATGGCAGGTGTAAGAATTGGAAGAGAAGAGATAAAACTATTAATTTACAGATGACATGGTCACCTAATTAAGAACAGCTAACATATAAACAATTAGAGCTAGGCCAGGCATGGTAGCTCTTGCCTGTAATCTCAGCACTTTGGGACACTGAGGGGGGCAGAGTGCTTGAGGCCAAGAGTTAGAGACTAGCCTTGGCAACATAGCCAGACCCCATCTCAACAAAAAATATTAATAATAAAAATTAGCTAGTTGTGGTGGCACGTGTTGACAGTCCCAGCTATTTAGGAGGCTGAGGCTGAGGTTGCAGTGAGCTATGTTAGCATCACTGCACTCTAACCTGGGTGACAGAGCAAGACGCTGTTTCAAAACAAAACAAAAAAAAACTATTAGAGTTAATGAGAGCCCAACAAGGTTCCTCATCTGAGACTAACCTACAAATATTTATTAATTTAGTTACTTATATAGCACTTATTATTGGCCAGTACTACTCTAGTAACTACACAAATGTCAACTTATTTTAAATTCTAACAACCCTACAAAGTAGGTGCATTTATTGTCCACATCTTACACATGAGAATTAAGTTGCCTGACCAAAGTCACACATCTAGCAAGTGACAAAGGCAGGGTTTGAACCTAGGCCCCTGACCAAAGTCACACATCTAGCAAGTGATAAGAGGCAGGGTTTGAACCTAGGCACTCTTAACTTCTATACCAGAGATACTCACTAGAACATATTAAGTACATTTCACAGAAGGGAGAAAAAACCCTAAACCTATAAAGGATCTAGGAACTAATCAATAATGTACAAGACTTAATAAAAGACAGAGAACATAATTTAAAATACAGATTTTTCCATGCTCTTGGATGGAACAAATAAATACCATAAAGATATCAACTTTCTCTATACTAATTTATACAATTCTAATCAAAATTTTAAGAAACTCTATAAATGAACTTTGAAGTTTATACGGAAAGAATAAAATTCCATATATAGTCAAACCGACTGTTTTAACAGAAGAGTAAGAAAGTTCTTGCCCTTCAAGATGTTAAGATTTATTACCAAAGTCACAGAAATTAAAATAGGGTGGAATTAGTGTAAGAACAAACAGTCTAACAAAACAGAATAGAGCTCAGAAATAGAGTCGTGTATATTTTGGGAATGTAAAATAAGGTTGGCATATAAATCAAGGGGGAATAGACACATTCAGTATATAATATTGGTACTATATTGACTCATTGTATGAAGAAAAGTAAAATCATATACCGTATAATGATACATATGAAGGAGGGCTCATGATGGATTAAAGAGCCAAATGGGGATGGTAAAACTATATAGTTAATTGAATATAGTACAGAAGAATAACTGCGACTTGAGGCTAGGGAAAGACTTCTTAAATAAAGAAGCATAAAGCACAAGACCCCAAAATGATGAATTCTACCACATTAAAATCAATCATTTCTGGATTGAACTGAAGATACCAAAAACAAAGTTAACTATAAATCATTTTTTTAAAAAGGTAGCAACTTCAATAAAGAAACGGGCAAAGGACAAAAATATCCAATTTACAGAAAAGAAAATCCAGAGGCATTAAGCATATAACATTATGCCATCAGTTTGGTAAAAGAGAGCTGGATAATGCACACGATTAGTGAGTTCCCTTTTGCAAGTGGCGTGCTGGTGGGATTGTATACTGGGGTAACCATTCTGAAGAACAATCTGGCAAAACTACTTAGCCAGATTAACTATTTGCACATCTCATGATCCAACAATCCTACTTCTGGGCATATATAGTGAAGAAATTCTCCATAAGACCATCATGTATGAGGATATACTCTGACGCTTCATCTGTGATGATAAGGAGTTAGAAGCACTCTAGGCTACTATCACAGGAGGAGTGAATAGGTTAAATGTGTTGAAGCACATTAGAACTATACATAGCAACATGGATGGACTTTAAAGGTATAGCTCTAAATGAAAAAAGAAATACTATCAACATCTCATTTATGCTATTCTGTAGGGGTGGTGACTTCCAGAATGGAAATCCATGAACATCTCCAGTGTCAAGTACACCGAGTTGTGCTAATAAGGTCATATGGTATGGCTTCAGGTCAGTCATTTTCCTCTAAGAATATTTCTCTGGCTTCCACACATTCTTTTTATTTACTTCAGTTTCTAGCACACTGTCTGGCATATATTAGTGGCTTAGTAAGTGTATTTGAAAGAATTAATGAGAGAATGATGATGAAGGTAGGTAACTACCATAACCATGTTCTATTTTATTCCAAAGAGAGAAAAATCCCCAAATTATAGGTAGGTGATTTGATAATATGCTGGACAAAGACAATATGATAATTTTTAGAAGCAGCATCAACACATATGATTCTATTACACCAATGTAAAAGAAACTACTCATAACTTCACCTTTCAGAAGGAACATGAATGTAAATACTTCTCCCATCCAAGTACTAACCAGGCCCAACCCTGCTTAGCTTCCGAGATCAGAGGAGATCCGGCGCATTCAGGGTGGTATGGCCGTACACTGAATGTAAATACTTCTAAGTTTATAATACCCTTACCTAGTCCAATCTGGAAAGAATATTCAACCTCTCTCATAGACCAGTAAGTGCTGATTTTATTATTATAATAGAGACAGAAGAAGTTGTTTGCTTTTAATTGCTCTGTCCTCTCATATTTTTATTATTTTCATTTCAACCTGATTGTATCTGCAAGGTTAACTGGCTATACTTCAGCTACTGTGTTACTCAGAGCGTCTTAAAAAGGCTGACTTTACTTTTTTTAAAATCAGCAATAAGACAGGAAAAGTCTATTTGAAGGCATATGTAAATTCTAGACATATGACACTAACCGTGAGCCCACCACTGTTACTCCTTTACATTCCATGTACATAATTTTTCTATATCGAAACTAAATTAACCATACCTACTCTCTATACTGCCATGTATAATTTACCTTTAAAGAATGATTACTTTGAAATTTCAGAACCAAATAGTCTTACTATACTTATTCTTTAGTTTTTGCTATTTCTTCAACTAAGTTTACCAAGGACAGGAAGAGATTTATTCTGCTACTTGCTATTATTTGTTCTTCTTTTCCATAATACTAAAAGCAAGTCAGGAAACATGTAGCTTTAAGGCAGTGAGATCAAGATGTTTAAATTTACTCTAGCATATTTAAATTTTTTTTCAGATTATAAAGTAAAAAAATACCGAATAAAAACATACGGCATTAATCATAAAAAAAAGATAATATAGTTAGGCTGACCTCTGGTGGCCATATGCTTCATCCTTCAGTAACTGGCAATGATAATGAAGTCTCTGTTTGGTGGTGAGATAGCCAAATAAAACACAATAAAATATTAGAAACTTTACAAAGCAATAAAGGTAGCAAGTACCCAAAGCATAAAAAGAGCTGAGTAATTAAAGGCCAGAAAATAAGAAAAATGCCACCAAATATTAACATTAGTTTGTTCTTAGTTTACCAGTCGACTTGACATTAAAAACAAATGGTATATGCAGTGGTTCTCAAAAGTGTAGAATAGTTCTACGCTGTCTGATAATGTCATCACTAGCCTCATGTGCCTACCCAACATGTGAAACGTGGTTAGTGTAAAATAATACCCAATTTGGAAGACATAGTAAGAAAAAAAGAATGTATCTCAATAATTTCCATTGATTACATTTTAATATAATATTTTGCATAGATATAGTTAAAAAATTAATGTCCTTTCTACATTTCTCTTTTACCACAGCTTTTGAGGCAGTCTAAATTTCGGTTATAGTGAAATTATAAATTTTAACAGTATATTCCATGCATTCTTAGGCCTTTTTTGCTTTTCCTGTAGCTGATTAACCTGAAATACCCTTCTTGTTTTTTCAGAAGTTAGACATCTCAGCCAGGTACAGTGGCTCATGCCACCTAGCACTTTGGGAGGCCATGAGGGAAGATCACTTGAGCCCATGAGTTCGAGACAAGCCTGGGCAACATCGTGAGATCCCTGTGTCTACACACACACACACACACACACACAAAAATTAGTTAGGCATGGGTGGCACATGTCTGTAGTCCCAGCTACTGGGGAGGCTGAAGCAGGAGGATCATTTGAGCCCAGGAGTTCCAGGTTACAGTGAGCTATGATGACACCACTGCACTCCAACCTGGGCAACAGAGCGAGACCCTGTCTCTTAAAAAAAGAAGAAAAAAGAAAGAAAGAAAGAAAAGAAAAGGAAAGAAATTTAGACATCTCAGTAATTTCAAAATTATGAGCAACTGAAATGCTACCACATTCATTACTTTAACTAGCATTTGAATACCTACAAAGTTTCTGGAATTAGGGAGATAAGGGAAAATGAATAAATTATGACATATTCATACAATGGAATATTACAGCAACCTGTCTGAGCCTTAGTTTCCTCATTTTAATTTAAAAGTTGATCCAAGTTATCTTATAGGGGTTGTTTGTAAGGATTAAATGAAGTAAAGTGCTTAGAGGAGTGTCTGGCACATGATAAGGATCACTAAAGTGCAAGTTACTATTATTAACATATCAATATGAATGAACCTCAATAACATTGAAAAAAGCAAGTTGTACGCATAATTGTTCATATAATAATTAAAACATGCAAAACAGTACAATATACTCATTCAGGGATTTAGTCGTGTTGTTAATATATAAAAATTTGTATGGTAAAGGTTAACAGTAAATTCAGAAAATCCATTACTTCTTCTGAGGGAAGGTAATTCAAAAGGAGAAAGGTGTACAGGCTTTAGTAATATTCTATTGCTTCAGTTGGCAGTGGGTACTGAGGTGCAGGGGAGGGAAAAACGGCTTCCCTCCACCGTCCTAGGTTCTTTAGCTGGGCTACAAATTAAGTTGACAAAAAAGATTAACAACAAACAATCATATTTAACTACATATGCAGGGGAATCCCACACGGGTCAGATGACTGACGCTTATATAACATCCTCAGCCACAGAAGGAATAGGGGTTAGGGGTTTAGAGGTTTGGGGCTTTGGGTTGGTGGTGGTGGGGGTTGTGGCCACTTAAGTTGTGAGATAGTGAGGGGAGAAAATAAATGATGAATAAAGGTTGTCTTGTTATGCAGACAGTCTCTCAGGTAACAAAAGTTTTCTAAGAGCAGCCCTCTCCCTAATAAAGACACTTTACTAAATAGACTTTCCCTATACATGTGTATTTCTTTTACAAAAGGACAGATTTTCAGAGCTACTTCTCTGCCTGCAGTCTCTGGACTCAAAATATGCCCCAGAAGTATACATATTCTGGTCTTTTACAGTCACATTTTGGGATGATACATCCTGGGCCCCAACAGAGGTATTCATTTTTGTCTGGTCTATTTTTATTTTTTAAAAAAAGGTTTAAAAGACCTAGTTACTGCTCTTCTTTATCACAATCACTACCCAAAAGACTTTTCCATTCTGAGTTCTGCTTTGTTTAATACACTGTCCTTATGCACATTTGTAAACTAGGTCTGGACACCTGGCGTATCTGGAACCAGCTGCAGCCAAATTGAACCGTGCCTCTCTTCGCAGCGGTTCCAGACTGCCTTCCAGACAGCCCTTCACCAGGCCAGGAACTAGGCCTTGAAAGGACCGCATCCGTCTTTCTTAGACCTCCTCAGCCGACTCGGCAATGTCTCCCTTCTTAGTACCAAGCTGGCCGCAGGGCCCAGCCCTCCCGAACGTTCCATCTTTTCTTCCAAGACGTCTCCCGAAACGTACCCCTCCTCTGGGGATCCCCCGCCCCTTCAGCCGGAGCGGAGATTGTTCCCCTTAGCAGATTTCCTGTTCTCACCCGTGAAGGTTCCTTTCTTCTTTCTCAACTCACGCCCAGCCGCACGAACTCACTAGGCCTAGCGCCACCAACCCCGTTCCGACTGTCTCACGGTAGCTCCTCCGCCCGCTTTCCCAGCCGACACCACTTGCACCCAAGTCAACGGGCCCTCCTCTTACAAAACCACTTACCTCTGGGAAACAGAGCAAAACAGACCCTGCGCGCATGCGCTCAGACCATGGTGCTCGAGGGTGGGTGGACCCATTTTTCCCGCTCTCGTCTCCCGACTCTCTCGCGATAGTCTCGCGGTAGTTGCTCCTCCCGCGAGGGTTATTTGAACACTCTGGCGGTAACAACGCCCTGGGCGCCCCGAGTCCGGCTCCCGGGAGTCTTAGGAGGCTGGGTGGGGAGCTCGGCCTTGTGGTGATCGTACCAGCTGCAGCCGAGTACGGCCAGGGCTTGTCCCGGCAGAATCTTGGCCCCATGGGAGCGGAAAAGAGGCTACTGTCGATTAAGGAGGCCTTTCGGCTGGCGCAGCAGCCGCACCAGAACCAGGCGAAGCTGGTGGTGGCGCTGAGCCGCACCTACCGCACGGTAAGCGCGGCCGGCCCCGCCGCCCCTGGCCTCGGCCGCCGCCCCTCGCCTTCCCCGGGCGCATCCTTCCCCAGGGGCTCCCTGTGGCCTTCGGACTCGCGCACCGGACTTCAACGTAGTTTACTTTCGCGACCCACTTCAGAGAGACCTGAGGTTCGGAGAGATCTGGCGACTTGCCCCAGGTCGCTTGGGCCCAGGTCAGAAAGACCCCGAAGCCGGGGCGCCGTCCCCACCGGTCCGGTCTTTACTTTTCTACCTTGATACCCCCAGCCTCCGGGGTGGGGCGGGGCGGCGCGGACCGTTAATCCTTAGTCTGACTGTGAATTGGGAGGGAAACGTTGACAAGCACCGAGGCGACCAGGCACCAAATACTGAGCCGTAGATTGTTGGATCCTAGACGCGGGGTTCAATGGTCGTTGCCCCTTGGTCTCCACTCACAGTAAACGGTCAAATTATTCTAACCTAGTCCCCCCCCACCCCGGTTAAATTGATCCAGTCCCCAAACACCAAGTTAATCATTAGGACCTGGCCCTTTCTATTCATGTAACTACAGTTTATTCCTTTTGAGTGGAGCAGTGGGAAGAATAGGACAATGAATTTCAGGAACATTAATTATCTTGAGGTCCAAGAAAAATTGTAAGTACAAATAACAGGGCTTTGAGGATATGAGATAGGATGGGAATGTTATATCCCGAAGAAATTGCTGTGTGATAGGAAGGCATAAATATAAAAGCCAGTGTTGATTTTGAGTTGTTCATGAAGAAGCATATTTTTACAAAACTGGTACTAAAGGCATATTGAGAATCCAAGGGTATTGGGAAAAAAAAAATCAAAGGAATCTTTTCATTGTCAAAATTCAAGCTCGTGTGCACGTTACAGCCTGGAGAGAAGTTCATGCAAATGCATTTCCCTTTTGCTGGCTTGGTTAATTGAGAGTTTACTAAATAAAGCTTTTAATTTGAGTTGTGGGTAGTGCTTTCAGCAGTTTTAGGGTAATGTTGGGAATAAAGGATTTTCATCAGTGCAGTTTATGAATGGTTTCTTTTGTCTTTCAGATGGACGATAAAACAGGTTTTCATGAGGAGTTCGTTCATTATCTTAAATATGCTATGGTGGTCTATAAACGTGAACCAGCTGTGGAGAGAGTAGTAGAATTTGCAGCCAAGTTTGTTACTTCATTTCACCAATCAGATATGGAAAATGATGAGGAAGAGGAAGATGGTGGCATTTTAAATTACTTGTTTACTTTTCTCTTAAAGGTACTATGGAAACTAGCACTTTGGGGAAGTATTGTAGAAAATTTTGTCCTATTAAAAGGGCTATGGGAGTTTATATGTTTTAGACAATGAGATTATCTGGTGTTTGAGGAAATGTCTGTGAATGACTCTGTCTTATAACTCCAGCATTAAATTTCTAATGACCTCTTTAAACCAGTTCTCATGTTTGTTTTAAATGAGTTCTTTATTTTAGAAGTTCTTGCAAAGAGGAATATACTTTTGTAACTTAGCAAATACTTCTTTCAGACTGTTTATTTTGAGACTGTATAAATTACATATTTAGTATACATATGGACCAAAGTAGCATTATAGTATCTCTTCAGGTAATAAATTGCTGTTCTAACTTCTTGAGTTCTGAACATACAGAGTTGAAATAGTATTCACTATTAAAACTATTAAGAAATGGTATGTAACTGGGAATGAATTTTCATTTGTGTCTGTTTTAGTCTCATGAAGCAAACAGCCATGCAGTGAGATTTAGAGTGTGTCAGCTCATAAACAAGCTTTTGGGAAGTATGCCAGAAAATGCCCAGATTGATGATGATGTGTTTGATAAAATTAATGAAGCCATGCTTATTAGATTGAAAGATAAGATTTCAAATGTGAGAATACAGGCAGTTCTGGCGCTTTCACGACTTCAGGATCCCAAGGATGATGAATGCCCAGTGGTCGATGGTATGTGTAGTTTCCTAAATCTTTTTTCAGTTTTGTTGATTTTGTTAAATTCTCAGTAGTTGAATTTTTATAATGAACTATGGAAGAGTATAAGTAATGAATATGTGATTCAAATAAAAATAAAAACCAAGTAGCAACTGTCCAACCACCCAACTTAAAAAATAAAATACCAGTGCCTTTGAAACCTGATTGCATCCCACCCTAGTTGCATCCTTTCCCTCAGAGGTAGCTGTTATCTGAATTTTGGGTTAATTATTCTTCTAAAAATTTTTTTTTAAAGATTTTAATTAAATCATGTGTTAATATTTACTTAATCACATATTCATCTTAATGTTAAATTTTGCCTATTGTGACTCACACTTTATTTTTCTGTGATGTTTTTCTCTCAAAATTATTTCTATTCTAACATAAACCCATGTTGATACATTTGTTTTTTTTTAACTGTTACAGCATTCAGTTGTATGAATGTAACAGTTTATTATTTATGTCAGTGGACCCTGTAGTTGTTTCCGATTCATTTGTTCACAAAAACAGTGTTGTTATGAACTTTTTTAGACATGGCTTCTAGTCTAAGAAGGTTAAAGAATTTTTCTAGGGGTGGATTTGTTGGGATATGCAGTGTGCAGGTTCAGCTTTATTAGATAAAGTTTAAGTTTGCCACAAAACGATGTATCAGTTAATATTCTCAATAACAGTGGCATAAAAGTTTCATTGTTCTTTATCCTCTCTAGTGTTTAGTGTTATCAGATTTTTAAAAGCTGTTGGTATATATGGTATATGTCATTGTTACATATCTTTTCACATATTTAGCAGCTAACTATATTTCTATATACTTTGCTTATTAATTATATTGTGTATGTTATGTCAGATATGATTAAGGAGAGTTGTCCTGGTTCTTTGGCTCCTTGTTTAGTAGAATTGCAAGCAGGGCTGGTGGGACTGAGTGCTGACAGACACGAAGCACTTCCACACATGTAGTTTTATTGCAAAGCGAAGTAGGTTCCCAAAGACAGGAACAGGTCTGTCCCCGTGACTGGAGATGACCCTGAGTTTAAAGACAGAGTTTAGAAACTATAGTACATTCTCAAGTTCAGTAGAGAGTGGGGACTGCTCCAATAAGCAACGGCATCATCTAGGTGTTAGGGTCTGCCCTTTATGGTAATCCCTAATAATATGTTAGGCTGGGGGTGAAATATTCATGTATTTTTGGGGAAGTGGGTGGATTCCCGGAATCATGTACCCTCCTATTTTCTGTCCTTGTATGAGTGGCTCTGGAACTGTCATGGTGCTAGGAGGTGTAAGTTTCACTATGTTAATGAGGGAAAGGTTACCTCCTAGGTTCTGCACATGCTCCTGGTCAGGAAAAGTCCCTAACCTCAAGTTCTTGCTGTTGTGGTTTCTTTTCTCTGTTGTTATTGGTCCTCAGCCCTTGACCACATCTCCCTATCGCCTGCCCTGCTACCTGCATACCCTCATCCCTACCTAATGTTTTACAATGTATTTTGCCCATTTTTCTATTGGATTTTTTTAAATTAAAAATTGATTTTTTAATTGATTTATTATGTTCTTTATACATTCCGAAAGGAAATCCTTGGGTTATATCAATTATAGATCTCTTCCTACTTTAGGTGGCTCATTGGTTCATTCTCTTATGTTGAACAGAAATTCTAATCTCAAACATAAATCTCTGGCATTATGATTTATACTTTTTTTCTCTTAAGAAATCTTTCTGTACCTCTGGGGTCATAAAAATAGTCATATTTCACTTTTCCATATATGCCTAGGTATGGTTTGGGCACTCTTCTATTTCATTGTTCCCTTCGTCTTTACCAGTTTTTTTTTTTTTTTAACAGACAAGGTCTTGCTATGTTGCCTGGCCTTGAACTCCTGGGCTTAAGTGATCCTCGTGCCTCAGCCTCCTGAGTAGCTGTGACTGTGGGCGCTTGCCACTGTATTGGGCTGCTGTTACCAGTTTTATAATCACTTTTGATAACTTGTAGTAGTTGATGTTTTTTGGTGTTAAGTCATATGCATTATATTGTGTAAAACACAGATATTTGATAGTCAACATGTTCTGGATAATAAAGCTGGGGAAGATGTGAGAAGTACAGATGAATAAATACAGGTAATGAGTTTTGTTTCAAAGAGTGAAAATGAAGTTTTTTCTTTCTAGGACTCATTAAAAAATCAAAACAATGGGCCCTTAACTGCCTGCTGTATTAACTTTCTCCTAAATATTGAGGAATAGTGAAGGTAACAGTCTTAACCATGGATTTTCCATGACTTTTAGGGCTATTTGTTTTCAGTTTTATGTTTCAGGCCCAGTCCATTGACTACTTTCTCATTCTGTCCTTAGAAGGGCAGT